>VXAV01007665.1:32675-47489 GCA_013399715.1 Alectura lathami | reverse complement strand
TTTTTTTTTTGAAATGCATAGGAGTATAATCCCATGAAAACTTATGCAAAATTTTGTCCTCTGGGTTAAAATATTATTAGAGGCTGTGAGGAGGAAAGGGTGAAGAAACCAATGAGCTGTCAGTGTAAACCTGGTTTTCTTGTCGAGTTGGGATAAAAATATCAGGCTGAAATCCTAAATTATGAAGAAAGTCTGCTCTGTGCAGGAATGGAAGAACAGGGAGTGCTAAAATGTCTGTCTATCACAGTCCTGAAATGGCTGAGCCCCTTATGTCTGATGAGCATCAGTGTGGGCGAAGCAGTGTCCTTTTGAACTCTTCTGTTCCAGACGAGAGGCTACAGCAAAAGCGAGACATAGATTCCTAGGCTACTTCTATGCTAACAAATTAAACATACTCTGGGGCTGCTCCTGGGTGTTGGAGTTACTGAGCTAGTAAACTGACAGAGGGCTGCGTGGCTTGCTGTTAGTCTTCTGCCCAGTTTCTCATCAGTTAATTTTTCCTGGTGGTTTTTGAGCTGAGGTGTTCCAGAGCTCATCTTCAGGAGACAATTTGTATGCAGCTACCTTGCTTTGAAGCATAGCAGAGATCCTAGTGCAAGTTTAAGTTGTTTCATGTCATTTGGCTTCAGTGCTCAAAAATGTTTATGTGTAAGTGTAATGTAGTGGTATTTGAGACATTTTAAGATGCAGATTTACAAGAGACAGCAAGCCACTGCATTGGAGAGACGTTCTCTTCCCTCCATTTGCCTTTGTTCCTGGCCATATGGCTTCATTGCTCATTATATCCCTCCATGAGAAAAGTCGATGTGACAAAAAATGAACCCAACCAAGAAAATACAGATAAATTTCTACTATGTTTTTAAGTTCAGTTGGTTCCTGGGACCTGACAGTCAAAGGAGAGGATGCAGTGGAGCATGTGATGTCTTGAAGCTGGAAGCAAGGAAGGGAGAGGACAAACCAGGATAGGGAGAAAGAAGAGTAAGAGAAGGAGAGAAGAGCTTCCCTTTTGGTCCTTTTGGTGATCAGGAGACCTTGGATGTGCTCAGCTGTCCATATAATTTTGAAAAATGTATTTAATGCAAGCTTGATTTCACAAGCACATTTTAATTAGGAATATAGAGTTGTTTTTAGATTTTGTACTTTTGAATGTAAGGATTATAATAGATTTTCAGCTTCATTTTTTTTTTTTTTTTAAATGGAGGGAAGAAGTTACGACACCTTTATACAGTTTTATTACATAATTCATTATGTTATAGTAAGAAATAAATGCAATGCTACTCACAGATTTCATGGTTTGCTGCTTCTTTTATGTTTCCTGAGAAAAATGAAGTGATATGTAGTGTAACTTCTATGAATGAAAAGTTTGATGAGATGAAATTGATAACATTCCTTCCCTCCGATTTTCAAGCAATGATGTAGGGTGGTGGCAGAGCTCGGCTGAGATTAGCGGGGCCTGTAGCAAAGAAGAGGGTTTGCTAATTAGATCTGCTTGAAATAACTAGTGTCTTCTAGAAGTGCATAGGAGAAGGTGGCTAACAGAACATTAACAAAACCAGTGACCTGGACAGACATTGAGTAGACATCCTTCAGAAGGGAAATAATTTTGACAGCATGAAGGTTCAGTAAAATACAGTGTGGCCTGCTATATTAACACATTTGTTATACCTAATTTCTTATGTGTAGATGAAGCAGGATGCATGGGAGTCTGTGTAATTGTGAGTTTGCCATTTCTGAACTCATGGAAAGTGAAGGAATGTGCTCACAGTGAATCTTCCCGAAGTGTCTGGGCTTGGGTAACGGATCTGGGGAGTTCACTCCAACCTCAGTGTGAGTTTGGCCTGACAAGAGTCACACAAATTTGATATAAGGTTTGTTTCCCCTCTAACATGACTTCAGATTCCCAGTGCATGTTTGGAAGGAAGTCTCCAAATTAGAATATGAAAAGAAATCCTTTTTTCTTCATTTTAAAATACAGATTTGAAATATTTAATCATAAAGAAGTGTTCTTATTTTTGTAACTGAAAATGCTCTTTTTCTCTGTGTGTATGGTTGTATATATTATTCACTATGGGCTCTTTCAAGTTGGAATTTCATGTTGTGTTAGTACAGGAATACTGTTCCTACTCTTTGTGGATCACATTCACCAGTACCTGTAAGAGTAAGTTTGAGGAATATTTTTAATGTGAATGAAATGCCCCATATTTCACTTGAAGGCAAGCATGGAGTCCTTCTAGCATGTTTTCACGCAGCTTGTAAATTTTTCTGTGTAAATCTGTGTGGGAATTGTTGACCCACCTCTGCTGAGTCCTGTATGTGCCACGTTGTTTCTGTTGTGTAGCAGTAAAGCCTAGAAGCCTTTGCTCTGCAGTGCAAATGCACATTTTCCCCAGCCATGCATACCAACCCTTTGGATGAGGAGCACCCCTTTCCTGGTTCACTTAAACAGCTTCGTGTGCGGGTATGTGTTGATTTATGCGAGGATGCAATAAACCAGAAGCAAACTGAATAATAATAAAACAGACTGTGGATGTCTTGAATGGCTTATTATGTACTGCATCAGAGCTCACCATCCAGAGAAGAGTAAACAAACTACTTTTGACATGACAGGCCAGAGGAAAATTATCTAATGCCCTTCATTTTACTGATGCATCGCATGGAGGCCCAGAAGCTACATTAGGGAACTGTAATCCTTCATCAGAGCATTTGTTTGGTTGCCTAACATCTGTGGATTGTTAAGATAAGTTATTACACAGACCTGCTTTCGTTTAGATTAGTTTGGACCACATCCCAGTATATTCAATCAGGATATAATTCCTGCATGCTGCTGAATTGCTTGCTCCACATACTTCTCTAAAAATGTTTTTCAATATACAGCTTTTATCTCTGAAACTGTTTTTCAGCAGACAGTTTTATCACTGAAACTGTCGTATCATCTTAAGTTTCTGTGGTTGTTTTTTCCTTTTAAAGAAAAGCATTTTTTATTTTTCATTTTGGACTGAATATATCTCAAGGCAAGTGTAGCCTGTAAGTCCTGAAGAGACTGCTAAACAGGGATGGTAGTGTAGCTTCTGTGTGAGTATAATGCAGATTTCCTACATGTGCTATCTGTGCTGATTGGTATGTATTTTATGTCCAAACTGCGGTGTTTAAGGACAGCCATGAGAATTTTTTTTTTTTCTGTATTTATGTGTCTAGCATTTCTTTCTGTATTCAGTATTTATATGCATCTTTCTGTGCATTAGTTATTCCTATTTGCTTGGATTTTATACTAGTTTGCAGAAAACTAATTATCAAAAGCAATTATGTAAATTAATGGTAATTTTTGCCATTTATTCAATGCTTTATACATATTTTAAATGATCAAATATATTGTAAATGAAGTCTGTTACCATCTTTACTCTTTAAAGTGCTAACATACTTATCTGTAAGATAATCAGAATATTTCAATTTTATTTTAGTATTCCTTATCATTCCTTTAAACAAGCCTCACTTTGTTTAATCTTTATTAAATCTTTTTCAACTTTCCCTGTAAGTCAGTGAAATATAGGCCGTGACATATTTCTGATTAATGACTGCAGTTTATGGCATTGACATAAATTTTACGCACAAATACATGTGCATGCACACTCCTGCTGTCTGATGAGATAACAGTTTTGTCAGAGCCTGTAACAGCATTTGTACATGTGAGTTCTTTTTCCTTTTAGTCTTGCTGGTATTTTGAATACCTATAATAATAATATGGAGATTCTATGATTCTATGATTAACATCAGACTAAAACCTGTTCTGCTAGAAAAGATAGTATGATAACTTGAATTGCTGTTTTGAGATGTGTACTAGCTGAAGCAAATACAACATTTTGGAATCAGGGGATTTCTTCTTAAAGTACTAGTGTTTATTTTGAAGAATTTGCACTTCCTATTATCCTACTGAAGGCTTTAACATAAGATGTGTTTTGCCACTGCTGGAATAATTGTAGCTTTTTTTTATTCTTTTTTTTTTTAATTAATTAAAGATTTTTTTAGTAGGTATCTTGGTATCCTTCCTACATAGCAGAATCGTAACAGTCTTTGTTTTGCTAAAGGCACAGTCCAGATACAGAGAAAAGTTTGATGTCGTCTCAGTGTGATTTTGTCAGACAGTGGAGAAATGGTGTTGGAAGTTCTGAGTATTCTTCAGACCTAAATGGATAGTCTGTTCTAGGGTGTTTAACATAAATCTCCATTATGTTAAGTGTGTTAAATGTCTAAAATTTTAATCTTACACTAGAAGGCATGTGCTTCCTTCCAAGCTGGAAAATAAGAGCTCCCTGCCAGAGCTTTGTTCTGTTGCAGTTTCCTCCCTGTAGCGATTGTTTTTTCTGTTCCTTTTCATTTTAAGTGTTGTACCACTGTTATATCATTCCTGTGTTGACACAAAATAATTTAAGCATATTTTTCATTCCAACTTTCATCATCCTTCTTTCCCTCTTACTTCAGTTTTACCCATTCTTTTTCTTCTTTCCACTTCAAGCTCAAAATTTTTCTTTTCCATTTTCCTCATTAGTTTTCAACATTTTTTCCCATCTCTTCTCTATTTCTGGCAAAATTCCAACCTCATATATTCTTAATGCATTCTGTCTTTGTTCTTCTGCCTCAAAAACTCCTTTTGTCTTTGTCTAATTTTTTAAAAATAATATTCCCAGGCTTTAGTTTGCTCATTAATCTTTTCACTGGTCATTTACTCTTGTACTTAAGACTGTGTTATGCAGTGTATAGACTTGAAATGTAGAGTCTCGCTATACTGTGTGTGCTGCTGTTTGTCTGTGCATCTGGAGTTTAAGGAAAAAATCCTAAGCAGCAGCATCTATTAGCTCAGCTGAATTGTGATCGTCAGGGACATGTTTGTTTGTTTACTTATTTTTTATCACTATAAATCAGAGAGATTATATTTGATCATTTTCAAGTAGTACAAAATGTGGTACTGTTGGTGCATTTAGTTCTCTATTAGTAGGTTTCTGTAGGTTCTGCTTTACATCTCTGGTAAGTACCGGTTGTGGATGTAGCTAAGTGTACACACAGTAGATGCTGAATTTATTTACACAACAATGCCTTGTGGTGTGAGGAAAAATTTAAGGGAAATGCTGTGTCATGTTTCTGTGGCAGTGGTGGGACCAGTGGCTGAGCAAACCTCTGCCACCTGGGCCCAGGCTGTGCTCAGCCTGGTAGGCATCTCCCTGTCGGGACACTCGCCAAGGCCAGCACACCAGCCACCCTCTAATCAAGACAGCTAGGGCCAGGCTGAGGGGCTTGCTACAGGTAGGGCTGGCGTATATTGACAGCATATTTTGGAGAAGCTTGCGTAGCATGTGCCTGTAGGATGCTTGGCTCTGACCAGTGCAGGTAGCGCTTGGAGAAGCATGTTTGAGCACTGGCATGAGCACAAACCTCACCGGTTTAGAGGAAACAAGAGGTTGTAGCTGATCGTGACAGGGTGAGCATGTGCTTCAGGGTCTGAGGGGTAGCTGCACTGACTCTTCTTGTTGTCTTCAACTAGGTTATGTGGGTATGCAATTTATGTCGAAAGCAACAAGAAATCCTAACAAAATCAGGAGCGTGGTTCTTTGGAAGTGGACCGCAGCCGTCGCCCAGCCAGGATGGAACGCTGAGTGATACGGCGACAGGTGCAAGCACTGATGCGCCAAGAGAAAAGAAAGCCAGACTTCAAGAGAGGTCGAGATCACAGACTCCTTTAAGCACAGCATCTGCCTCTTCACAGGAGATCTCTCCTTCCAGCGTGCAGTCTGACCGGAGGAAAGGAGCTGACATATCGCAGCCAGCGATGGGCTTGGACCAAAAGCAAGTTTCATCAAGGTCTAGAAGTGAGCCTCCAAAAGAGAGGTAAGGCTTTCTGCCTTGGCAGAGCCTCTCAGTTACAGATGCTGGTGCAGTAGTATTACACAGGGCTTTTGGCTGGGCTGTGTGCGCATCTAGAGCCATGCAAGAGCAGAGAATAAATTGATTTTCTTAGCAGGGAAGGATTAAGTGTGCGTTAGCAAATACATCATCTGAAGCATGTGTTTTGGGTTGAGCAAGAGCAATTGAGGGGAAGAGAAAAAGTAAATCATTGTTTCTGAGGTTATCTCGGCATATGCTGATAATATTATGGGTTACTTTTAATTTTTAAATTTGGCAGATGTTTTAATGTTATTAAACAAAGAGGAAATCTTTAATTGCTGAAATAATGTGCTAGAATTAAAGAAGCTAGCAAACAAACAGAAACAACCAACCCTGTGGAGTTCTGTCAGATATCCTTATTTGTTATAATTTTGTCAGTGATTGTAGTATTGTTTAGAAATATTGAAAGAGCTCATTCAGACATGCAAAGTAAGCATTCCTGAAGAACAGTAATTGCACCATCTTGAAATCAGAGCAAGTTGCATGCAAAACTGAAACCAACCAGAAGCAAACTATTGTATCTTAAGTGGCTAAGTGAGTCAGTTCTTGAACTGCATTGGTTGTAATGAACTGGACAAAGAGCGGGAAATCAAGAGAGGATATTGTGATGAATCACTTCCTGCTCTTTTGGCTGCTGACTGCCAGATGACAGAGCAATTGAGGAGGGGCCTTGTGGCAACAAAATAAGGTTCTGCTGTAGAAGATTCTCCCTTGGATAAAAAAGATCATCATTTTTTTTCGTAGCTATTGTAGGTGAAAAATAAATGAGGAATGATGACTGCTGTGTGGGTGGGGTCTGTGATGGTTAACAGGAGCAAACCTTGGGTTAGTGTTATGTATAGGTATAACAGAAACCAGTACCCTATATCCTCCCCTGCTTCTGTTGACTTTTGTCCCCAACACTGAAGAGAGCCACAGGGCAGTCATCTCGCAGCTGAAGGATGCTTTTAAGGCAGCAAAATGCTTTCTATTTCTGCTTTGCTGTCTTAAAATGAGGTGACTGTATTAATTTATATAGTAGCAATGTTCTCTGCTTGTCAGTGAGACTTTCAAATGAAGTTCGAGACTTCTGAATGGAGAGCATCTGTGGTGAGCCAATATATTGCCAACAGCTCAGGAAGAAGGAGATGGAGGAAAAAGGAGACAGGGGCTTAACTTGGATCATACCCAAGTCTGACTGTCCTATAGGATACATCTGTGGAAAATCTGTGATATGTAATCCAAAAATGTTTTGATGTGGAAGGGAAGATTCAGTGCCACAAAATCAGTCCTAGTGGCTTTATCCTGGTGTGATTCTTCAAAAATACCACGTATTGCTCAGCCTTCTTCAAAATCAATGGATTAGTTTGTGACCTGGCATACAAAGGGTTAATTGGGATGGAAAAGAAAATAATGTATATAAATGTTATGGTTTTTATGATTCTTTGGCTTGTTTATTTTTCCAAAGTGGAAGACAAAAGAGAAGAGATTGTAATTTTCAGGCAGATTCATTATTAATTATTTTGGACTTTGGTTGTGCAGAGAAACAAATTACATTTTTCATCCTTTTTTTTTTTTTTTTCAGTACAGAAAGATGCCATTAATTTTTCTCAAAGAAATCAGTTTACTTTTCTGTATGTCCTTATGAAACGGACATTTCTTTTCAAATTCTAATAAAATAAAGTAAACTAGTTCAAATATTGTTTCTAGACATATTCTTTTGCATTTTTTTGATATCCATATTAATTTTTTTTGTAATGCCATTGTTGGAGATGTTTATTTGGTGATATTTATATTTATTGTGTCAGGGTGCCTGAAATGATTTGTGTGTATGTGATGAGTCTGTAACCCTCACCTCTCATGACTGATGCCAGAAAAATGGAGAACATACTCCAACAGTGTCTTGTAATGCAGCAGTTACTACAAACATGCTTTTCAGTCTTTGACTGCTTGTGTGGGCAAATTATTTTAATCTACATTTATCCATGATAGGATTCTTTGTGCTTTTACTAATTAGTTGGACTGGCCATAATTTGTTTCTGTGCAGTTTGGTCTAGATGTTTGCCACTGAAAAATAAAAGTACAGTTGAAAGGAGTAATGGATTAATTACCTATTTATATGTTTTGCCTTAGCTTATCCCAGTTAATAATCTATTTACCACAGTATCCTACACAAGTATCCTTATTGTGTCTTGAATTCTTCAAATTACTGTACTCCTTTTCATTGTAGGAAGAAGACGTTGGTTTCAGAGCAAAACAGCAAAGTTTTAAAGAGTGAGCGCAAGCGTGTGCCAAAATCCACACTTCCAAAAGAAGGACCAGCAGATGACAGGGAACGTAAAGAAAGGCATGAAAATAGAAGACTGGAGAAAGGGAAGTCACAGGACTATCCAGACTTGCCAGAAAAACTTGAGGAAGGCAAAGTGGCTGATGATGAAAAGCAAAGGAAGGAAGATGAATATCATACTCGGTACAGGAGTGACCCCAATCTGGCAAGATACCCTGTAAAACCACATCCTGAGGAACAGCAGATGCGCATGCATGCCAAAGTTTCTAAGGCACGGCATGAGAGAAGACACAGTGATGTAGCATTGCCGCACACAGAAATGGAGGAAGCGGAGGTACCTGAGAATAACTTAGGAAAACGCTCACAGTTACAGGGAACTCAGGACAGAAAATCTCTTGTGGAAACTCAGAGGTCGTACTCTATAGACAGAACAGGTGATGTAAGAATTTCTGTTTCTAAACAATTAACTAATCATAGTCCACCAACTCCCAGGCATAGTCCAGTTCCTATAGAACACGTAGAATACAAGAACCACGATTCCTTTAAAAAACAGAGCCGCCTTGATCCTAGCTCTGCTATTCTCATGCGAAAAGCAAAGCGGGAGAAAATGGAGACCATGCTAAGGAATGATTCCCTTAGCTCTGACCAGTCGGAATCAGTGCGGCCATCCCCTCCAAAGCCTCATAGAGCAAAAAGAGGCGGAAAGAAAAGGCAGATGTCAGTTAGTAGCTCAGAGGAAGAAGGGGCATCAACACCAGAATATACTAGCTGTGAAGATGTGGAGATAGAAAGTGAAAGTGTCAGTGAAAAAGGTAAGGACCTTTATGTATATTATGCACATGGCCATGGTTTTGGGGGAAAAAAAAAAAAAAAAAACAACAACCTTGTATTTTACTCTCTCTTTTGCCTCATTTTTGAACATACACCTTTGTTTCTCCACTTCCTGTTTTCTTTCAGCTGAGAACTCTCTTACACCCGTTTCCATTTGGTTTGCAATGTTTCCTTTTGCATTCTTAGATTAGGTGGTTACAGGTAGCATAAACTGATGAGTTTTTCTCATTCACTTCCCTCTTTCACCCAGAACTGCTGGACTTTAAGAGTTCTAGATTATTCTCTTGATGACATCTGTACTCTTGGTCATTGCTTCATCCTTTTGTCTGTGTGCAGAATAATTTTCTGTGAATCAACTGAAGTTGAAAATGAGTTCTGTAACAACCTGAGATGACCATTTATTAAGCATCATAATCTTACTTATACCTCAGTCTTCAGATATGTGACATTTTTACTACATTAAAAAAAAAAAAAATCAAGATTTCTCATTTTACGGCAAGTGCTACACAGGAAAGAAAAGTGCCTAACCTATTGTCTAGATGACTTTGCTCCAAAGTACGTTTACATTCTGTTACTTCAGGTTGTCTTTATCTGTTGCTGGTAACACTCAGCAGTAAGGAGTAAGTGTGGTACACTCTGTGCTTCTAAGCAAAGCCTTTCTTCCTGCCAAAGAAGTTAATCAGATTCATGAATGGTGAGCAGATAAAATAAGCATCACTAGAAAAGACTGTGGTAAATTACTGACTGTCTTATAATTGTAGCTTGTCTTAAAGTGACATTACATGAAGCTGAATACTTTCTGTGTCTTTGGAGGTATCATTTAGCTCTTTAGTTTAATTATCGGTGTTTGTAACTTGAAAGCTTTCCGCAGGTGTTCATACTCAAAATGCCAATGTCTTGTCTGCATCCCGTTTTATATCCTGGCATGTCTTTGATTCAGATATGCTAATCTGTCTGTCTTTATCTCATGTTGTGGTCTCCTGACATCCTCTGAAGCGCTACGCATGCATATAAAGAGACAACATTTATCTTCCACCCTATCTTAATAGCTGTTTGTTTAACTATCTAAGGACAAACTTTTCCATTCAGAATAGGGAAGTTTGCTTTTCTGCACGCTTTTAAGGAAGGATGGTGACCGTGTCCCTGGAATCTTGATCCAGATTCCGCTTCAGCATTAAAAAACAAAGCCGAAATTACAAAACAAAACAACAACAACAACAACAACAACAACAAAAAAAACCCACAACATTTTGCATGTGTGAAGGATGTTCAGAGATGTTATGGAGTCTGAAGCCTTGGAGATGCTTAAAATCTACATAAAGAAGGCCCTACCAACCTGCTTTTGTTTGACCTAGTTGACCCCATTTTAAGCAACGGGATTTGAACTAGGAACCCTCAGAGATCCTTATATATGCGCATGTGTGTATGCAGTACAAAAATGCCCGAAGTATATCTGTGCATTTAATAGCCATGAGATATAGCTGTTAATGTTCTTATTTGTTTGTTTGCTTGCTTTTTTGGCCTGTGTGACTGTTAAAATCCTTGTCATGGGAAAGAATTGGAAAGCCTTTGAGCCTGGAATCGTAGCATGGAAGAGCTAAGCAGTGTGAATAGAAATGAGAAAGCCAGGAATATTTTTGGTGGAAAAGTATCCAATTATTTTTAGAACTTTTCATCAGTACTTGAAATAATCTGCTGTATTTTGTAAGAACAGATGGAAAGGCAGGAAATTTGTATTACCTAAGAAAATATTTTAGAAATCCTTCAATATCTTAAAAGAAAATGAATTCCACAGTAAAAGGATGTAGTTATTAAACAAAGATGACAAATGATTAAAAAATACCCCTATTATAAGCAAGATCAGAATCCCATGCCCTGTGATTTAACAACATCATTACAAGTGGAATTTCTGCTACCATTCCATTAGTGCTTTGCTTGTGGTGTGAGAGAGTTACTGCACAGGTCCTTAGTCATAGCACTTCAGTTTACAAGCCCGGGAGGGTCTGGAATCCATCCTCGCATCCAAATATCAGCTCAGTCAGAAATCTGGTGCCCAAATAATATAAATAGGGCTAGAAAGATAGAATTATTGCAAATAAATTTTTTTTAACCATGAACAGCCTTACCAATAAAAAAAAAATAGCTTAAAACTAATATTCATATTTAGTGACTGCCAAAAAACAAACAAACCAGCAACTGAGTAAAAATCATGTTATAATAGTGTTTTGTGCTATTTTTAATTATGTATTTAACAGCTGAAATATAAGTTTTCTATGGAAAACAACTCACACAGATATTTAAAAGAAAATGATGCCTTGTAGACATGTAAGGCATAGGTAGAGTGGGTAAGACTGTTGAAAAATCAATAGCCAAAAAATGGCATATGAAGTAGATAGTAATTTTTTTGCATCTTGGTATCTAGATGGTTGCCTACCTCTTCCTGCAGTTCCAGATCTGTAAGAAAACTAACATAAAACCTTACAAATCACTGCATGTTTAAATAACTGAGCTTGAAAATAGAGAAGTAAGTTAATCTTCAGACAACAAAGAAAGGGAGACACCTTCATAGAGCAACTCATCTCAAAGTGGTTAAACTGATAATAGAATAGATGCCAAATCCTTAGTAATTAATATTAAGAAGTCCTCTTGGTGGCTCAGATAGTGTCTGTTGTGATCAGAATTACTGGCTGCATATTCTTAAGTGACAGAAATATCGATTTTGCATTTTTCAAGGTTGAAGACTTGGTTGAAACAAATTGCGTTAAACTGCATGGGATGTTTGTAGGATAGCTTTTTCCTAAACATTGTAGTATGAACTTACTGGGTGAATGATCAAAATCTTTGATGCAAGTAGCTCATGCAATGCTAGACTACAAAAGCTGTTATATGGGTGAAGCATAAATAGATCCCATAGATCTGCCATGACAACTGAATATGTTTTGCAGCACGGGTGGGTAAACCTAGAAAGTGAACATAAATTTTACTAAGGTGGGTACAGTCTTTATTGTGAAATCAAGTGGAAGAGAAATAAAAACTATATGAAATTTGCAACAAATAGGGTTAGTAGAAAGGCACAAACTGCTTACAGTAAGAACCTAACTGAAGCTCACTTTGCGTACTTGCAGCATTGTGAAGTCTGCAATGGGGCTTCGTGCTTGAGGTGCTCTCGGAGGAAGAGGAGCAGAAATAAAATCCCTGCCCCAGTGATTTCTTCTGTAACGTTGTTAGCACCCAAAATAGGGCATGCAGCAGGGTGTATAAATGAACGGAAGGAAAGCGTCAGTAAAAGTCTGCAGAGAAGAGAAGGCTGGTTTTAAATGTTCTTAGCTGAGTGTTTTCATGTAGGTATTTTAAATCTGTAGTGTAGGCAAGTCAAGTCGCGCTGTAACATCTGCTGGTGTATTTTAACATCTGTTCACTGGGAGAGTTGGGTGTGAAGTTTTAAAAAGAGCTGAATTTGTTTAGAACTGTGACTGAGCTTTAACTTTGTGTAAAATGAAATACCTTTGCTATGGAGATTGCTGGTTCTTAGAAGTTGGTTCCAATGTACGTTCTGGTCCTTGTGAAATCAGATCTGCATCTGATTCAGGCTTTAATGAAAATGTAATCTAACACTAGTTTTAGAATTTTAGTTTGTGTTAGGCTTACTCAGTGCTATTGATACTTAGTACTTTTGAAAGTACTGAAACTATTTATGATGGCTGTAAGTAAGTGCTTGTTCAATTAGTATTGGGCAGTAAGAAATCTGTGTACTTGCAATTACATGAAGTGCATGCATGCATATGCAAGTGAAATAAGCTGAACATAAGTGGAAAAAGTTATATGGTTGCCAAGAAATCCAACACTTCACTGAGATACATAATCATATAACTGGCAGTCTTGCAGCAGATATGTGACTGAATTCTCCTTTGAAATCCTGATAAAGCACTGTGGCTAGTCTCCCTTAAGAAGGCTGTGAACATGCTGGAGGAGTCCACGGAAGAGCTGTGACAATGACCAGAGGTCTGTAAGGTTGCTCTGGATGGTAAAGCCAGGTGTCAGAGACTATGGAGACTCTGAGGACAGCTAACCAAGGTTAAGGATAGTTATAACCATAATTCCTTATACAGATAAAATAAAAGGTTCCTGAGTATAGAAGTTGATTTCTTTCTAGCCCATGCTGAAATTGCTCTATTTCACAAATGCTACTGTCATTCCTGTGGCAGGCTCTGGGCCACATTTGGGGCTAAATCCACAGCACTTCTGGCTGTAGTTTCTCTTTTTTTTTTTTGGTCACCATTTATGTAGTGATATTTGGCAACCATTTCCAGTACAAATTTTTACAGTAAAAGAGTTGATAGAATGCATGAGAGAAGGCATGTGTGCATTCATAGAATGGTTTGGGCTGGAAGGGACCTTAAAGATCATCCAGTACAACCCCCTGCCATAGGCACGGACACCTTCCACTGGGTCAAGCATTCCAGTACATCTTTTGTATTTCAGCTGTCATAGTATGTTCTCGTAGGGCACCATCGCAGAGTAGTGCTAGAGATATTTAATAGAATTATGTCAGAATATAAAATTCTGCAGATTTTTTTTTTTTGCCTTTGTAACATATTTGAAAGTCAGATTGTTCTGCATTGAAGGTTACCAGCAGTTATAACAAGAGATTAAACACCATTCTGACACAGCTGCATATAGTTTGGGTTGCCTCATCCCTGCTTCTATGTCTTGGATGGAATTGCTCAACACAGACTGGGTCTACCCTGTGTTTTACGGGGGAGCGATGGAGCTTTGCAGAGCAGGGAGCTTGTGCTGGACAAAGGACTGCTCCCCAGCAGTTCAGGCAATGTGCACCTGAATTGTGAGTTGAGCAAAAACCTTGACTCAGGCAGTGAATACCAACCAGTGCCATGAGTTGAAGGCCAGTGAGCAGCTTGTTCCAGTGCCCCAGGGAGTCTTGGGTCACTCAGAGGTCTAAAGCTAGTTCCTGCCTCTGCTCCTGCAGAACTCTCCTGCAGCAAACTGGTGTAAGCTTAGACCAAAACACCTGGGATACCAGGTGGTTTGGTGTTCTCTATGGGCTCAGGCTTTATGTAAAGTACGGGATAGGGATGACTTGCACTTACAGATAAAAACAAACCTCATAAAAGCAGCTCACAGACCCCAATTCAAATAGATGCAGGTTCTCAAAACTTTCTGGTATTCACCGTTTCTGACAATTTTAATGTAAATGCAGTAAACACTGTCACTATGCCCAGGTAGGTTTAGTTATCTCCCTTGGGGCAGGCGCATGGAGTTGCCAGTAGTGCTGAAGCAGGATTTGTGAGAGGGCAGAACGGCCCCCTATGAACAGGAATGGAAATGGATGCTTAGCCCACAGCAGCACAGCTGGGTCTATTCCTCTTTTCCACTGACAAGATGCTCTCAGATCAGCTGTACAAGAAGTTGATTAATCTGTTCCCATTACCCAGTTTTAAATCTCACTGCCAAAGAAGTCATATGGAATGGCAGTTCGTGCAAGCCACTGAAAGGAGGCATGTAGGAAGATATTAGTTTTTGCCAGTGAACTGAATTTTTAATAAAAAAATACATCATTTACATTTAGGTTTCTCTTCAAATGCTTCTTTTAAAATTCTACTCTATCAGCATCCTTTCTCTTATTTTTTGTTGTTACAACAACAACAAAAAACCCAGAACAAATAACAATATTATCTTAGGGCTTATTGTCAGGACGTCAGTTGTGCACACTCTGGTGGGCCTAATCTTACTTTGACCTAGAAAATTGTTATAAGGATTAAGAA
>VXAV01007665.1:6684-17860 GCA_013399715.1 Alectura lathami | reverse complement strand
GAGAGTATTGTGGGTATAGTTTTGGTCTGTTTTGTTTGTTTGTTTTGAGTCATAATGTTTTGTTGTGAGAAAATCTGAAATTCTGAAGCTGTGCTCTTCTCAGATCGTAAGGTTTTACTTGTTATTTACCTGTTCCTGGATCTCTTTAATACTAGTTCAGTGAAATTGTTTTATGTAACTAAACAAATATTCCTTTTTGGAGTACTGGGTATAATTTCTGGGCTACTGCGGTGCCGAATGATGTAAGTAAGAAGTAAGGAAGCAGCGATGACATGAGATGGGTAATTATTTTAAAACTATAGTTGTAGTAGAGTACTTAGCTGCAGGTATCAATACTGTAGTGTAAATGTTGCTGGCATAAAATATTTTTAAAGTGCGTTTTGGGATTTTTTTTCCATTACATTTTAATTTTTATGTTCTGTTCTAATTCTGATCTAATGTATATTAACTGACACTTTCCACTGTAAAAACTTATTTACTGTTTTAGATTCAAACAGAAGTTTGTATGCCAGTGAGTTATTTAATCCTAAATTTTAATGGGAATTTAAGAATTCAGTCATTTTTTAAGAACATAGACTTTTTTTTTTCCTCCATTCATGCATTATTGCATATTTTAAAATATATGCCACATTGTAGACTTTCAGCCAGGAACTTTGATTTGATAGCTGCATTTATGCATTCCCAGCGTGTCTGCTGTGCAGTACAGCTGAGTTGGCAGGGCAATTCCTACTTCCATTTTCTGAGAACAGAGAGCAAAATGAAGCAAGCCCATGGCTGGATACAGTGGAAGCAATCGGCTTCTTGGAATTTATGGAAGTTTGGAGCAGATAGGAGGTGTGAAAGGGATAGAAAACTGGGGATTTGTATGTGAGGAGGAGAGGGTGGCAAGGATGCAGCCTAGAATCAAGGGGCATGTTGCAAGGGGCACAGGGATTAAATACACAACCTGAAGAGCAGACACTAAAGCCTGTAGCAGGACGAGACAGAAGGCGGACGATGGCAACAAAATGGAAGGGGCAGAATGGCAGCGGAGGGTAGGCAAAGAGAGAAGATGAACAGGTAGGAGCCAAGAGAGAAGTCTGAGAGGATCTTGCTGCAGCAAGAACATTGTGGAGAAGGACTCCAGGTGCAGGAAAGAATGAAAAGGAAAGGCAGTGGGGAAACTTGGACCCAGAAGCTGAAGCTAGGGAAGGAAGAAAAAGAGAGCTGAGGGCAATGGGGACAAGAGCAAAAACATCTTTGAGCACTAGGAGTCTTATCTCTGCATGCTGGAGTTGACATTTATTCCTGCCTGAGCATTTCTCTACTGCAAAGCAAATAGCTGTGAAACACGGAGGCAAAGTGTCTAGGCTGGGGCAGGCCAGTTCGTTGCAGAAGAGAGTTGCTTTTTAGTTGCTCTTGTGTCCATGACTGAAAATTGGAGAGCTCTGTGCTGCAGGTCCCAGCTTGCTGCCAGTGCTTAGGATGGCAATCTGGCTCCATGAGTTTGTTGTTCTTCTGCAGTTCTGAAGTCTTTTTAAAGGTGAAAGGAACTACTTTAAAAGTAAAAATGAAAGATTTGCAAAGTTCCCTCAAAATTCCAGAGCTGCAGTAGCTAATGCAACTGCATGCTGCCTTGTGTGGTTATGCAAATGGTAGTATTAAGCTCTGTAAAAATAGCTTGTGAATATGATCACGTAGATGATAAGGTATTAAAGATTTTATGTATTATAAATGCGGAAACAACTAGTATTTCATAATTGCCATCTAAGTATTTGTATAGAAACAGAGTCAGAAAAACAGTGACCCTCTGTGTAAATGTACAGTTTTTCTTTCTGGAAGCCTGCTGTGTTTGGACATCTGTTGGATGCCTGTGTACTAGTAAGAGTACTCATCTAACAGTATGGTAATGGAGATGTGCTTCCTAAAATCAGATAGGGAAGATGTATTGCCTAACCCGTATGTAATGAATTAATCATGGTTGCTGAGGATGTAGAGCACATGTGCAGAGGGTATCTGCACTTAGTCACTGATCTTACTGAAATCACAGTTTTTATCCAGTGGCTTCTAAATGGTCAATGTAGAGTTTGTAGAAATATTGTTAGATAATCGTATGAAGAGTTGTTCTGTGATGAAACCTAACTCTGGGACATAATAATTTAAAGACTTGGAAAAAAAAACTCTCACTAGTGATTTCAAAAAGCACTATTATTAATCTGCTTTACTAACATTTTTCAAATGACCAAGGTTCTCTCTCAGGGTGAGGCTGAAAAATGCCTGATGTGTGGGTATGGATATAAACCTCAGTGAGAAGTGAGTATTTCATTCAGGCACTGAAACTAGCCTTTAAAGTGAAAGTTTAAGTTTTAGGTTGCTGGAGATTTTGTTTGTTTAAGAGGCACTGTAAGCTAAATGGCAGAATTTTGTACTTTATCTGAGGAAAGAAAAAACAAATCCAGAAGTATCTCTTGGATTATTTCAGTCCGAGCATTTATATACCACTGTTATTGAAAAAAAGAACTGGAAAGAGCAGTCATTTTCAGGCCTAATGACACCACTGCATTTTGTTAATACACTGTATTAATGCTCAGAGAAATAATGCCAAGGTTCAGAGCTCGCAGTTATATTCTGTTTAAAACTAGCACTATGACAGAGATACTTTGGACTTGTTCCTGTTCTATTCTAGCCAGTATCATTCTCCAGAGTCCTTCCCAATACCATTTGCACCCTTTCGTTTTTGCAAAAAAAAAAAAAAAAAAAAAAAAAAAAAACCACCTCTGAATTGCACTGCCCAATGGTCTTCTTATTGCAATTCCTGCTTCTTCATTTTCCATACAGGGAGTGCAGTTACAGCAGTCCTCTATCGTAGACAGCAGCCAGTAGGGTTGGTTATTTTTTGCTACCAACTCAACCTTCCACTGCTATATTATGTTAAGTCAAACTGTGGTTTCCTTGGCTTTCCATCAGTTCATATATGTTCTCCATGGTGTTTACACTCGGCTGCCTTTTCTTCCAAGCCCTGCGCATGGTTTCCCTACTTGACGGGCTTATGGCTTCCAGACCACCATAATTCAGGGTTTTATTCTCTATGTACACAGTATATAAGTTGGTCCCGATCAAAATGAAAGATTGCAACCTCATAGTTGCTGTTCACACTATTTGTTCATTTGTGTGGCTGTTTTGCCTAGTAAGCTGTGCTGTATTTCCCTTCTTCAGCCCGTGTCCCTCTGTCTGTACAGGTCGTATTGATTAACTGCTTGGCGGATTCTAGAGTGTGGCCTCCTGTTCTGTTCTTAACTGTAGCTAAGTGCCTATTTTGTGGACCATCCTCTCTGGTGTCATTATTAGTTGTGGTCCTGTGTATGTGTTTTTGGGATGGGGGAGGAGGGCTTGAACACGGTGCATTGGGGTCCGTTCTTGGAAGTCAACGGGGCAAAAAACAGATGGAGTGCACAACTAGTCCTGAACTGTGATTCATGAAAAAACAGAGGTCCAAATGATCGTGATATTATGGATTTTTGTTTTTATATGATTAATCTTTATTGTTTTCAAACTGATATGTTTAAATTAATTTAAATCATAGTTTTTGTATTCGCTTCATCAAACTACTGCGAACTGTTAAAATCCATGCCTGCAGAAGCATCACACATACATCTTTCTCTGTTTGAAAGATTACACATTTCTTTCTATTCATATTCTTCCAGGTGACTTGGATTATTACTGGCTGGATCCTGCCACGTGGCACAGCAGGGAGACATCCCCTATTAGTTCGGTAAGAAATAGGAAAAAGGAGCTTTGTAAGTATGAATTAAAGTGTTTGCTGCTAATTTCAGTTCACTGTACATACTTTGTTATTTTTAATTTTTAAAAAGTTCTATACAATTTGTATGAAAATTTGGCTTAGTGAGTCATGGAAATCAACATCAGTAGAGACTTTCGTCTAAATCTCGACTATTTTTTTGTAGACTTGGTGCTAGATTTCATCATATAAATTCCATTCCATAAAATTAGCTGTGAATGTGATACTGCTCCAGGAGAGATTAGTAATTTTTTTCTATTGAATTAGAATGGTAAATGATATTATATAATCAACCTGTATGCTTCATGTAGCATACATGTTATACTAAAGAACAGAATTTATCAATGCAGTTTTCAGGGTCCTGGAATTAATGGTAAACTTCTAACTTTATGAATTAGGTTCTGTTATAAATGCCTCATTGAAATAAACTTTTAATTGTATTGTAAATCTATCTGCAGAGTTACTGCTAAAATTTTTTACATAATAATAGAAAGTTTTGGTACAACCATGACATAATGATTCAGAAATTTTACGTGTTTATGGGTGAGCACTGGAATACAAGACAATGGTGACAATGGTTGCATTTTTTTTTTTAATTCCACTTTTTTTTTTTTTTTTCAACAGCATCCAGTAACGTGGCAGCCTTCCAAAGAGGGAGATCGCTTAATTGGGCGTGTTATTCTTAACAAGAGAACAACCATGCCAAAAGAATCAGGTGCATTACTGGGGCTAAAAGTAAGTGTTACAGGGTTCAAGTGGTAAATGAATGTCCTGACTGTGTAGAAGCCAAACACACTAAATCAGAGAACTGTCCAATTACATGTTACTTGACAAAATTATATTCCTCACTTCTAGTAAGTTTTAGAAGTTATGCAGAAGATTATGATTGTAAATATATTTATATTCAATCCTTCTGCACATTCCTTCCACAGGTTTTTAGCTGTAGCAATGTTCTTGTGAACTATTTGCATGTGTTTCCTATTAGTGGTTTAGCTACGTTTTTAGTTGTTGCAAAAATGGCATTTTTGGGATTTTTATACTTTTGCTTTGATGTCCACTTGAAATTTATACTTAGGCACAAGACAGACATCTATTTGCAAGAAGTATGTTTTCTTGACTATCTATGAAGAAATCCTGTTTTGTTTTGTTTTTTTTCACCAAGAAATTTAGCAAGCTGGGTAAGATAACTAGCCTGGCGTTTTTCTGTCTCAATTTTTTTCTTTAAGTCTCTGTAAAGCCTAAATTCACAATTTGTTTATAGATAACATATGTTTAATTAGAAAAGTAATGTTAAAACTATCTGGCTATATATGTGTGCTTGATATGATGTATGGTTTGTGACTTGGAAACTCACGAATTAATGATTATCCAGGTTGTTGGAGGAAAAATGACAGAATTAGGGCGACTCGGTGCCTTCATTACCAAAGTGAAGAAAGGTAGCTTGGCTGATGTGGTGGGGCATCTCAGAGCAGGTAAATCAATCAGTTGCATACAAAATATATTGTCTTTTGGCATCTTGTAATGCATATGTTAATTTATATTAACATCACTCGTGATCTGCTAATGTTTGGTAAATAGAGAAAAATACTTCAGTGTTCTTATGGAATGCTAGAGTTGGCTACATTCGTAATTTATTATTAACTATGATTGCTTGAATGTGTGAACAAAACGCAAGACACTCCTGGTCTGTGCTGAACTGTCAGGATTGAAAGTCACTGGTAAATTTGTCTTGCTGTCTCAGGAGCTGTTTTTACACTGTAGAAGCACATAAAAATTTTATAAAACTAATTAATTGTGACAAAATTCACTACAGTTATTTTACACTACGGTATCACCTGAAGGGTTATGCATTGTGTACACGATGGACATTATTAATATTTCTTTCACTGTGAATTGTTACAAAAAAAAAAAAAAAAAAAAAGGAAACAGCACAAGAAAATGATCTTCAAGCATTTAATACATGTAAGAACTATTTATTACTCTTACTAGTAAGTGGCTGGTTGTTGAAACTTTTCAGTCTTTACTTCTAAATAAAGTGAGAACCGTGTGTGGATCGTTCAGTTTTCTAAATTACTTGTTAATGGTTTATGTTCTTATTGCAGCCCTAAAAAACTACTTTGTATGTGTTTTCTTAGCAAACAAAAGTGTAAACTATGCCTTCTTTGGAATCCAGAAACTCTGATGACAACTTGTATGAATTTATGGTAATTGCGTGAAGCAAATAATAATAAAGAAGTAGAAAAAATGATGAGTTTCTAAAAATATCCTACTTTGTCCTGGCATTTGTTGTTTATTTTTTCAAGTTGATAGAGAAGTTGTTGATGGCACCACTTGTTACAGATTTTAACTGCAGATTGTAATTACAGAAAATTACTTTCTCTCACTTCTCTAATCTTGATGTGTCTGGGCTGGAATATTACATAGTCAAAGCTGTTTTTAAATTCAAAAAAATAATTCTGGAGGCAGAATCATTTCAGAGGACCAGCTAAGTAGAAATACATAGTTTTGCCCATGTTTTCTGAAAGTGAAAGTCAGTATTCATCCTACTGTGTAGGACTAGAACGCACAATAAATGACACAAATGAATCTATGCTGTCAGGAAAACACCATTTTTCATCTTCTTCAGAAGCCTTTCAAAATTTGGCTAGTTCATAAATTTCTGAGTAATTCTACAACCCTCATAAATTTGGCCTAAAACAAATATGAAGTCTTGCATCAGGAGTAACCACTAGGGATAAGCTGACTAAAAAGCAGTTTGGCTGAAAGGCATCTGGAGGTGCTGGAGGACAGTAAGTAGAAAAGGAGTCAGCGGTGTGTCCTTGCAGCAAGCCATACACAGGGCTGTATTACAGGACTGTAGCCAGCGAGGGGAGGGAGGTGGTTGTTGCCCTTATTCTGTGCCTACGAGGTTGTAGCTGGAGTATTGTGGTCAGCTGGGGCTCTTCTAGCACAAGAGAGACAGGCAAAGTGGACCAGGTTGAGCAGAGGCACACAAAGTTGATTACGGGTCTGGGGTGTATGGTGTTCAAGAAGAACGTTAGAGAACCGGGTTTATTCAGATTGGTAAGAGAGAAGAATGTTGGAGAGTCTAATTCCTGCTTTTACTTGGCTGTTGAGAAGCTGTAGGGAGCTCAGAGCTGGAATGTACTCAGAGGTGCACAGCGACAACACAAGATGAAACACACAGAAGTTGGAAAGAGGAGGATTCAGGTTGTGAAAACTTTTCTTCTCTGTGAGGATACTTAGATTCTGGGGCAGGTTGCACAGAGAAGGTTTTGTGTATGCTTCCTTGGAAATATCACATCTCATCTGGTGAAGTCCCCAAGCAGCCTGGGCTATCCTTTGAAGATGGCCCTACTTTGTACAGGGGTTGGGACTGGCTGACTTCAAAAAGTGTCTTCCCATCTGAGCTACTGTTTTAGAATTCACTGTAATAAATAAATAAATAAATAAAAATCAGAGCTTTGCAGCATATTCTGAAGCTCTTGTATCTCTGCATCAATAAGTGGGAACAGAATGCAAGATGCATTAAAATTGGCATCTTACTTATCTAGAGACATCTTAGATATCCTGATGTACTTGTGGAAGTGACTTTATATCCTGTAGGCTCTGTCAGTAAGCTTTGTGATATCTCGGTTGTCCTAAACATCTACAATGTGACGTGTCTAACGCTCCTCGCCTGACTGACTTGCAGCTCTGGGCTACTGCCATGAGACTTAAGACCAGGGAGCTCATCTCACCTGAATTTGCAGCAGTGGATCACAGAGTGGTTGAGGTTGGAAGGGACCTCTTGAGTCTGCTGGTCCAACCCCCTGCTCGGGGAGGGCTGCTAGAGCAGATTGCTCAGGACTGTGTCAAGCTGGCTTTTGCATACGTCCAAGTTTTGAACATGTAGATGGTGCTTTCCTGTTTCTGTACCTTCTTCAAAATGTGAGCGATTCATTGCCATGTAAATTGGGTTTAAATCATGCCATTTTTAGTGTTACCAATTATCGTCTTTCCCTATTGGTTTTTTGCTATTAAGTTACAACTATTGCAAATCTGGCCAGACCTTGTTCTTTTGAATGCCTGGGATGCTTTTGGAAACTAAGCAAATTGTCTGTGAAGAAATGAGATTTTATTTTAGGGAAAAAAATCTAATTAGGTAGTAGTTGTTAGTGTTCAAATACAAGTGAAATTTCTGAAGGAATTGACTGTGTTTTCACAGAGTACTGTGAATTTTAAGTTAAGTTCCTAGGCAATGGGGATTTATTTATTTTGCACCCCAAGACAAGATTATGTAATGAATATACAATGTATTTTAATCAGTTTCAGCTAGACAACATAGAAAATCAAACTTAGCAAGCATTTATTAAGTCTTTCATTAACAAGCCCTTATGTTTTAGAGTGCCAAAATGCTTTGCAAGCTAGTGGGATCTTTTGTGGTGTCCTTCTTTAAAATACCAAACTATAGACTGTTTTGGAAAAAGGAATGACAATCATTGAACACAAAGCCCTAGCTTTGCATTTTAGTGGTTAGGAGTTCAGTTAGGATAGTTTTCCTTGGTTCATGAACAGGCGCATTGCCATTTGACTTAGTTCTCCTCAGACAGGAGCAAAGCTGTCAGCTGCAGGGTTGTTCTTGACTGAATTTGATAAAAACAAAATTGATGTCAAAAAAGAAAATAAAGATATTTGTAACATCAGGTAATAGTTGTGGAGCTCAGACTGCTGTATAGGATGGGATGTGAGAATATAAGCTTTACCTTATTGTTCCTGCAGTTTAATTGAATATGCTGGTCTTTCTTTAGAAACCGTAATCAAAGACTTTTATCTTATAAGAACGTGGAAGTGCAATGCAATGTACATACTGTTAAAATTCTGGAAATGAGAAGCTGAAAGAAGACAATTACTTAGATAACTTTCACATCAGGTTTTGGTTTCTGTTCCTCTCTAACGTCCTCACAAGCAGTGACTCATTCCTTGCTTTTATTTTTTGTTAATTTGATACAGGCAGTGAAGACTTCCCTTTTTGGTGAGAATTCAAAATGCACATATATAAAATCTAATGAAAAATGATTATTTTTAAAGGTTTAACATTAGATATCTATATCTTAATTTTTTGAAGATTAACTCTTTTATTATTTATTGTCAAAATTTATTATTGCTAGATAATAATAGGTCTTCTGATTTTTATTTCCTAGCACAGTAACAGGCGTTGTCTTGTTTCTGAAGTATTTAATAAATTTGCACAAGTGGTTTCTTTAATGTGTTTTTGTGTACAAATTGTACCTATGTTCTGTGAAAAGAGCCTTGATAGTATTTAAAAAGTTTTTATTTGGTTTCAACACAAATTTTAATTACTTTTGAGTAATGTAACTCTAGTTATATAGATGTCATAAATGTTTTGTGCCTCTTTGCAAAACAATATCAAAATGAATTAAAATTTTCTTTAAATTCAAGGAGATGAAGTTCTTGAATGGAATGGCAAACCCTTGCCTGGAGCTACAAATGAAGAAGTTTACAACATTATTTTAGAATCAAAGTCAGAACCTCAAGTTGAAATTATTGTTTCAAGGCCTATTGGGTAAGGCTAAAGACTTTCTTCCTAAGCATAGCTTTACTTCTACTAATGGGACTTTTAAAGGGGCTATTTATGAGTTTTTATTTTTATTCTTATTGTTTTTAAATTTTTTAATAATGGAATACGAATCCTGTTCTATCATTGACATTCACTACATTCCATTTTCCTCATTGCCTGTTTACTATCTGGGACCTGTACAGTGTTGTCAAAGATATATCAGTGTAAATGTGTTTGGTTAGGGGTTTTGGCTTTTTTTCTTTCTCTCTTTTTTTTTTTTTTAAGNTTTTTTTTTTTTTTTTTTTTTTTTTTTTTTTTTTTTAATTTTCCTGTGTGGTTGAAATACTAACCAGCTTTTTGCCAAGAGGCAAATGGAACAGTGCTATGTATGTTTAAGATGAATGGAGTAACGCTTCTCTTCTCTCAGAGTCTTGTGGATTGTGTGTGTGGGCAAAATCTATTTGTCAGGCTCTGGATTTCATTGAGAATAAGTTACACAAGTATTCGTTACTTGAAGGAAACATGAGCAAACATTGAGCTCTGCAGGACTTGAAATATGTCAGTGCTAATAGGATTTTAAACAGGTTTTCTTTTATATAGAGAAAAAAAAACACAACTATTTTAATTGAAAATTCTGTATTTTGCTTTTAATGGTGCTTCATCAGAATCAGGAGGAGAAACAAAAATACCATCACATTAACAAATGTAGTTTGTTTTGTCAAAAATTAGCATTGGAGTTATAATGTTAGTTTCTTATAAATCCATGTTTGGGGTGTAGTGGTAACAATTCTTGTATTCGTGATTTCCAAAATAAGCCTTGGAAGGATCATAAAATCCATTTGAATTGGTAAGATGGGTGGAGTTGGCCCTGTATTTGTCGCAATTAAGTGATTTTCTACATTTGTTCCCTGAACATGACTCTATTGGGACTGTTTTGAGTGGTCTTACAGGACTGAAAATGAATCATATATTGTAAATTCACACTTAAGTTGCAGAAATGAGTCATGTGGTTAACAATAAAAAGTGACTCTTGCCTAACTTCAAAAAAAAAGTGAAAGGTTTAAATCTGTAATTTTTCACCTTCACAGAGGTCATGAGCAGTGACTGTAGGTCTATCACCAGTAACCTGCTGGTAGATGGTGAACTGTGCCAACATTATGGATGCATGATTCTGTCATTTTGCATGTGCTAGATTTCATCCTAATGATAAGTTTTAGCTGTCTCATATATGATAATTTTTACTTTAAGACATAGAAACGCTATTCATTTTCCTTCTGACTGAAACATCCCTCTTTTATCTGTATTTCACATCAGCTTTTAATGCAAACATCAAAAGCAGGAGTAGTTTTTTTCATATCAAGCAAGTGTAGCTATATTTTACAAATGAACTCCTCCAGTTTGAATGACAATCATCATTAAAAGTACTTAAATAAAATTTCCATTTGTTGCTAATTTCAGGTGTGAGTTTGACCTTTCAATGGAAAATTAGAGCTTGATGCAATAATAGTGATTGTTTAGGGCTAAAATTAATGTCAAGATTGAGACTGTGGGGGAGTAGAAACCTTATTTTACATTATTTAGTCACAGATAAATTAAGAGACTGAGATAAATTCCTGACTGAAAATTGCAAATTCAGTCCATCATCTTTATGATTAAGAATAAAAAGCAATGAGGAGATATTTGGAAGTCTAGTTTTTGTGGTTAAATCAGCAGGAAAGAATTATGTTGATACACATTTAACTTGATTATTAAAACAATTGATTTATTATAGTTTATGAATTCTGTAACTATGACTTCAAAAACTACGAAGTACAAAGTGGAGTACCAAGCAACCACAT
>VXAV01007663.1:0-17800 GCA_013399715.1 Alectura lathami | reverse complement strand
AGAATGAAAAAAAAAAAAAAAAACCCCACCAGGTTCCTGCTTGTTGGGCCAATGCAAAATATCGTTCTCTGAAGCCTTTAGGAAGCTGGGTACAAGATCGTGTTCTCAGTGGATGCAAGTACCTCAGTTTATTAGTTAGGGATTTGGGAATTTCATGCTGAGCTTGATCTCTTTCAGCTTTAACTGTGGGAGCTGCTCAGAGATATGAAAGAAGAGGCTTGCCCAAATTTGCAGTGTAGTCTTTTCTCCAATGGTCATTTGGAATTAAAATGTGAAATTCACACGGCACAGCTGTGAGAAGTCTGCTGTTTGTCATTGCCATTGTGTTAGTTGAGTCTGTTTCTGGACACTTGTTTTCAATCTTCTGCTCCAAGGCAAAGATTCAAGGCAGTGGGAAGAATGTGCCACAGAATTGCCCTTGTGGCACAGCCAAAATGTTGTGTCTTGCACCTCCACAGCTTGAGCCTTCACAATCATTGCACTTCACCAATCCCTGAGGCCAGGTCATTCCCTTGATCTGCCTGATTGCATACAGAAGGTATATTTTAAAGCATCTGAGACTAGTGGATTTAATTAAGTGCTAGATATTTAAGTCAAGATAGTTAAGACCCTTCAGAAAACTTGTTAGCCTATGAGTCAAAGTGAAAATTATGTGTTGATGATATCTATGTGTTGATGATATCTATTATTCTTTATGCTTCATGAATAAATCAGGGAAGATTCCCATCTTCTTATGTTGAGTACCTCCATACCAGAAACCTACCATGCCTTCTGAAATAAGGCTCTCCTCAGCAAGAGAAAGTGCACAAGAACCTTTACTGTCGTGTCCCTGTGTTAACTGTGGAGGTTAAGATTACCATCACTCTTTATGTAACATTTCTGTAAGTGCCTGGATTTTGTAAGAGACATGATGGGCTAGCTGCTCACTGCCATTTATCCCATTTTTCCTCCTGTTAGAATTATGTAATAGTTTGACAGATACTCTGTGACACTTTCTAGCAGTGTCATGAAAGGCTGTAAATCAATATATACAAATGATGCATCAGCCTTTCCGAGTGTGCTAGGGTCCTCAGGAAAATCTTAAATGCATTGACATTGCATTGTTCTATGTACAGCAACCATTTTTGGTGCCATTTTAAACTAGGCCATTCTCTAAATCCTGTGCTGATGGTCCTATTACTTTCCAAAAGGCTAAGTGGCTACTGGATATCAAAAGGATCTTCCTTACTTTGTCATCTGAACAAATAAGCAGAAAGCAGTATTAGTCCAATATAAAGATTTATAACCTGCATAGGGCTAGCATAATTTGAATTTTATGACATTTTTGTGTAGCCTGGATATAGAACACTATTAGTGATCCATAAATTGAAGTTTTTATTGGCACTGGACATTATAAAATAAAAGTGATTGAAATTAATTTTCCATTGCTGTTTTCAGACACTTCTGTCCTCTTTCGGTTCCTAAGATACACACATTCAGTTAAAAATATTCTTACCCAACAAATCTGTGTTTCATGTAAAGAACATGCTTTGCATTAGAACACTAAGCTATTCTGACTCTCTGCTTTAACATTAGCTTTTATCTTTTTCTCCTGTCACTGGAGATTACTTTCAAAAATGGAGATTTTCAGGCAAAAATATTAGTGGTCCTTGAGCAAGTGTTCTAAAGGTCATTCAGTATCCTGCGTCTTCAGCTGCAGAAGCAAATTAATATTTAGACTTTTTATTTATCTGTTGTCCCTGTAACTAAAGGAATAATCTACAGTGAGCACATAAGGAGCAGTCCAGGAGCAAACTAACCCAAAGCCCCAGACCAGTACTGCAGTTCAGTTTAGTTATCTCTGTTAGGCAAACTGCTTGCATTGCAGTTTGCAAGGCCAATTTCAAAAGCAGAAGCAGCAAGGCGGGCAGGAGAAAGAAGGAGAGATCATGGGAGATTTGTCCTGCTGGCCCAGAAAAAACACCTTAGAGAACAAGTTCTCTTGTGAGGAAGAACATGATCTCAGAAATATGGACAGAATTTTCAGCAGAGGCCTTTACCATAAGTCATTGTTACCCCTCTGAGCTGCACCCAGAACTGAAGAAACTGCAAGAAGCACAGAGCACAAAAGCTACATTGAATATAAAACAGGCCAGCTTCACCATCGTCTTTTAAATGGAAATACTTACCCTTGATTTGATTTTCTTTTTTCCAGTGCTTATCAAGCAGCCATAGGAAATGTTAATTTTGGTGCACTGACTCTTGGAAGAAAAGGAAGGTGAAACTCAACCAAAGAAAATAGTAAGTTGTTATTTTCTTTTAAAGAATGTTCAGAAAAGTGCTGTGTTATCCCAGAGAGGGAAGGTGCCTTCATCAGACCACATCCTTTCAAGGGTCTGTGATGATTAGTTGACAAAAAAAAAATCACACCAAAATAAGTGTTATTGCCACCCAGAATGGATAGAACATATTGAGAAGAGTGCTTTATTGCCAGAAACTTCCAGGCAAAGTGGCATATTAGGATTATTTTTTCTTAATTGATACTAAACATTGTTGCATGAAAATTTAGCAAGATAAAAATAATCCTTTTAACAAAGCCATACTGACAAACTTTGAAAATGGACTGTGGTAAAAGAATTTGCAAAAAAGTGTTTCTTAATGTTGGTGTAAATTATGCAGAATATATATATGGAATCTGACCCCAACTGAATCAGTAGCAAATTTTCCACATATTACGCGAAGCCAAGATTTTATCCCTAATTTCATGGATTTAGTCAGTCTAGGTTGGCAACTGTGACCCAAGAGATCAGAAATATTTCAAATTAAGTAAAGATGACAGTAAGAGCGAAGCAGCAGGAGAGATGGGTTGTGGGGTGGAGGAGTACCATTCCTGATACGTATGACTGTCAGCATAGAGAATGAATTTTCCTTCCATTCTCTAGAGCCAACACTTCCTATATTAGAAAGAAACTAACAAAATAAGTGATTCCATACACAGCACTAGTTGGAGCATGATGATGACAGTTTATTTTCTTATATGCAATATGCAGCATCATAAAGCTGCAGAGGGTTCTGTCAAATCTCAGAAGTAAATGTCACAGCCACATTAACAAAAACGATAGAACATAAAGATATTGAAAACAAAAATAATGCTGCAAAGATTCTGGTCATCAATCTATCATTTAAATTATTACAATATTTAAAAGTTCACAAATATATAGTAACACAGTTACACTTATGCTAACTTCTAATAAATATATTGTGAATTTGGATTCTTGCCTATCACTTGTAACAGGTGATGACACTTATGTGCAGAAGTTGTCTAGGAAATAAGTAACAGAGGTCACTATGTATACTATTCAGCAACTACTATTACTAACATCAGAAATAATTATTTCTTAAAATTAATTTTATCCCCTTCTGTGTATGTTAGCACATAAAAGTACACTTCTCTGTTTTGAGATTATCTAGCAAAAGTACTGACAATATTAATATTCACTTTTAAGTTACATTTCAGCTCATTGTGTTCGTATTTTAAATCCTTATGTGAAATCCTTTGAAACAGCTTCTACAAAATTTGGAGCAGACATGAGTATTGTAAACGTGCAAATGATGGCAAAAAGGGTAAATGCAACCAGGCATAATCTGTCTATGACAGCAGCTGCAAATTTCCACTCACTGCAGATCTCTTCACCCTCATCTTGCTTCCTGAAGCGTGTTGCTATGAACTGAACTTCTTCCAGTATCTTGACGATCACTGGGATAGAATCCATTAAAGCTTTTTTTTGAACATGCTCGTTATCTTCTGGCAAGGGGCAAGTGATCTTCCCACTCTTGCTACCCAGATCATTGTTCTGGGGGCAGCATGGATTTTCCATTACGTGGTAGCTATAGATCATGTTGCCGTTGCTGGACTGGTGCCCAGGTAGGACATTCATCTCCGTATTTTTCATGCTTGAATGGTGCTTGGAATAGCTATATTTGCAAGAGAGGGGCTTTATATTTTCCCCAGGTTTTTTCATACGTAAAAACCAAGCACACCAATTCAGCAGAATGACACGGACCTGAAAGAAAGTGAACATTATCTAAGTAAAGTGAATTTTTGTGCATTTTAACAGTTTTTGAAAAATTTTGTGACTATTACAGTCAGCCTTTTCTGCGGGCTGTTCTCTCCAGTAGTCTGCTTCAAAATGTAGTGGTTTTGGGTCTGGCTTCTTCCTGAGAAAAACCTTTTACTGATACACCTTGAACAAACAGATGTTCAATGTCCACTTACGTAGATTTAAAATTTTACTTCACAAAACAGTTTTGAAGTCTTATATCTTGCAAACAATCCTGGCCCTCTGCAACTGAGCACAATGTACAAAGTCAGCTGTACTGTTTTACAACCACTTGTAACGATGCACACTTACAGATCTGAGTAACAAAGGTTCAGATTCTGCTGAAAACTTCCACAACAGATCGACAGCTGTTTTTAGCATACTCCCCACCCCTATTGTTTAAATCTAAATAAACAACCTTGTTTTTTTCTCTTGAGAATCTTACTGCTTCTCTGAAGAGTTCAGCCACATAATAGAGAAAGAAGAATAACAGCAAATAATTAAGTTGGGCAGTTAAAAATCTGAATGCTGTTGTCAACTGGCATTGTCTCCCCACAGTCTGGTGTACAACTTTTTTGAGCACTCTCACAATGCTTGAAGTGTGGAGTATGCATTTCTTGTCAAGGCCATCAAATGAGAAGCATGGTGTCAGAAAAGAGAAGGTGTTAATTAATAATAATAATAATAAAAAAGACAAAACAATGGCCAATGGAAGATGTTTACACAATTCTGAAATTCTACAGTGGGAGCTCTTCTGGTTTGCAGTCTCATGCCATTTTCTGTGAGCTTTCTCTCCTACTAATGAATCATTTATTCCTCAACCTGGAAGGCTATTTCTTCTTTACAATAATTCTGATTTTTCTTGAGGGCTTTAACTTTTTCATTATTTGCTCTATGGTCACCAATGATGAACAGAAAATTGTAGTGTAGCCACTTAAAAAATCCATACTGGATTTAATTAAACTTAATTACAGTGTCCTCTGACATCTCATGGACACAAAATAAAACATCATGGAACAAAATAAGGTGTTAATTGCTAACGATATTTTAACAGAGGGGAAGAGTGAGAAATTCATTCGCCAGTACAGTGAAATTCCAAAATACTGGGCTAAGCAAACTTTCGTATAGAAAATGTTACTATGTCTCTTAGATCTGGAAGGAGATGTGAGGTGAAAAATCTTTATTCTATAGGAATGTTATTTTTACTTTCAAGACAAGGCGTTTACTCCTTAGGGAAATTAGATTTATAAATATAGCCAAGCCTGTTTCCCACAGAAAAATAAGTTTATGCAACAGCTTTTGATTTGCTGGAACTTCCAAATTCCACAGACATTCAGGCGTCAACCACTTCTTGTCATGCCCTTTAACTCAGGGGACAGATGCAGCACTGCGGTTGTTAGAAAACAGCCTGGGTATAATCTGTCTACATTCTCACCTGCACAATCATTTCTGGGTTTCTGTGAAGGAAGGACACAGGTGAGGCCACCCTCAGAGGTAAGCAGCCTGTCACTGTTGTGGCCGTTAAGGTCCTGCCCTAAGCACAACAAGGTTCAGCTTTGCTGTACTCTCAGTTCCCATCAGAAATCCAGAAGTGTGGTCTCCAGCTACATCTCTCGTGAGGAGTGGAGTCAGAACCTGACCAAATTTATGCCTGCTAGTTCAATGGCATCAGCTGCCAGGTATAAGTATATCCAGAGAAAAGCCTGAAAGCCAAAGAACCTGATTTAAGTTCAGCAAAGAGACAGAGAGCTCTTTCCTTTTCCCACAACCCCCTTTCTGCTCTCTTTGCTCAGCCTGTCTATATCTCTTACTTATGCAATAGTTTTGGTTGTCAACAGAGGTAGATGATGGAACTGTAACTCACGCCTGACATCATCCACTCTCAGATGCCAGTTGGCTGGGCTCTCATTAGTGTGTGCCCCACACTAGCTCAGCAGGTATTTTTAAAAATTGCCAAGAAGCCAGCAGCACCCGTTTCTCAACTGAGTAACCAACAAATACCATGACTGAGCACTTTGGATTTAAGTTCCTCTCTTGGAAACAGGTTTAGTAAGTTGTCAAAGGTTAATAGGAAGGAGTGCAAAATTCTCATCTGTGAAGTAAGAGAAGAAGCAAGAAGCTGCAGAGAGGTTAAATGCTAACACTCATATCGCCTCCCTTTTCTGGTCTAAAGGCCAAACATACAGCCCTTGAGAGACAGGCAGGGGAATGATGCTGCTGAACCATGAAAAGTTCAGAGATCAGGTGTTTAGGCAGTGTAGTCTGTTAAACTCTTTAGTTTTGGAGTTTCTCCCACACAAGCCCATTGCCTTCCCCTGGAACTTACCCCAGCAGCTAATTGCATTTGCACCGGAGGTAAAAATAATCCTGTAATCTAGTCAGCTAGGGATAGAGCTCTGCAATAAACTGATGTCTGGCTTTGTGAGAAGGAGGGTGTGGAGAGTAAGTGACTGGTAAGGTTATCTGCTGAGACTGGAACTGCAGAGAAAAAAATTCAGGTAAGCTATTTTGTACTTTCTGCAGATAGCTATCTTAGATTCCTGTATTTCATTGAACAAAAGTCTGTACGGATATCTCTGAAATAAAAACGTACCCTGCCCTGAAATAGGTGGACATGAAACAATCAAAATGGAGAATGTGCCATGAATCCTAGTGACTGAGCCATGGCTGTTTATTGCAGAGGTCTAACACCCGCTTGTGTGGTGTCAGCCTCTTCCCTTCATATTTGGCATTCACCCTTTTTCTCCAGAGATCCCACAGCCCTGACAGCTCTCTGACATCTGCTCTTCCTGGTAGTCCTTTCTAGAGTTTTTACTTCATAATTGTGGAGTCTTCTTTTAATGCATGCCAGTTCAGTAGTCAGGGCACTGAATCAGGTTCCTCAGGAGAGAGAATTCATTGCACCCAGTGTTGCCAGCCAAGAAACATTGGACCTCAGCAGCTTTGTGCCAAGAACCCTGAGTACACACCTAGATCTTTTTACTCCATAGCTTTTATCTTTGCATGCGTTGATCCAGATGTTGACAAGCACAGACTGAAGGGTAGTCCCAAAACTTGCATCAGATCTGTAGTGGGTAAATGAGTCTTACACAATGTGCTTCAAGGCATAGGTCTAGACCCATCCATTCTCTTTCCTCTCACCTTTCTCCCCTTCTTCCCACACCAATTTGCAATACACTTCACATAACCCATACCTCCATGTTAAGGTTTACGAGAGTGATCAACAAGCCAGGTTTGATAACTTGTGTTATGGAAACTTCTTCAGGGCTTGCTTTGTTCTTCAGCACAGGTGATTTATTTGATAGTATACTGGCTTCATGTGTCTGGTTAGGCTTAATGCCAAAGCTTGCCAAGTTACAGAAGTTCCTGTGTTTGTCAGTTTCAAGGTGCTTTTGGTAGTGTTCTCTTAGGCTTGCATTCTCTCCTGAGAAACTCCCCAGGGAATCCTGAATCAAAATTTCCTCCAAAATCCAAGCATCACAGGACAGTTTCCTCAGCAAAATAACTAAGGTGGCCTGAGAGGATCTTCTGTACTGATACAGAGCAAGTGCTGACTTGCAGTGTATGTGAACATACTTAATGCAAACTGTTGTGTCTAGGCTCCTCAAAAAGCAGATGAAATAGTAGAATTGTTCGTGGGAGCTGTTACACTGCCACATACTCTGTCCCTGTAGACATCTGAAGCCTGATAACTGAGATTTGTGTCCTCAAGTCTTGCTTGCATGAAGTTCATCCACAATTCAGGTGCTCTAGTGTCTTGAAATTAAGAAAGTAATTATTAGTAAGCTTAACAGCTATTGGACTGCCTTTTTTATTTTTCTGTTTTGTGGTGATGCTGCAGTTTATTTTTAGATAAGCCAAATTAGAAAGCATTTCTGTTCTCAGGCTGACATTGGCAATCATGTGACATTTATTATCATGCCAGGATACCTGTCTAGCAGGACAATTGTGGTGAGTGAAATACTACATGATGTTGTAGAAGACATCTTGAAAACCAGGATAGGCAGGTGACTATTTGTATTTCTTATGCTTTCATTGCTTTTCCTTTTTTAACTGCAAAGCTTACCCTGCTCGTTCTAAAACCTATTCTTAGTAAATGGAGAGAGAAAGAAAAAAAAATGTATTTTTGTTTCACTTGAAAAGATAAAGTAAATACGTTCTCCCTGGAAAGCATCTGGGACTGGTGCCAGATTCACTGGGATCAAAGTCTTCTGCTGTAGTGAAAAGAGTGTCCGTATGGGTTAGGGTTAAGGTTATTGGTTGCACTGCGAAATGGTCAGTCGGAGTCAGAGAAAATGGATTTTCCACCAAGACTAGTGGATGTAGCAAACAGCAGGTTTCTGAGCCGGTGAAGTCCAGGTGTTTCCTCTGTACAGCCAGACTGAGCCCAACAGTGTTGCCTTTCTTTTTCTGCTGATGGTGCAGTAGGAGCCAGCTCCAAGTTGTGAGAGGCATAGCTGGGTTCACTATTCAGCACAGAGGCATTGGGGTTCTTGGTTTTCCAGCAACTCTGGGACCCAGCTCATAACTGGGACAGTTGCAAGACGGGATAAGCAAATCAGCTTCACCTCCTGCCTTTGTTTTGGGAGATTACAGCTCTGCCGTTAAATGCAAAACATGGTGCCGTTCCCTTCTCTGTAAGGGAACAGAGCAGACAAACTACCCAGCAGAAACTAGTAAATGTTTGTGTGGTGTCTGCTGGATAAGGAATCAAAGGTGTTGCCCGTGGGGTTGGCATTTGTAAAACAAGTGCTGAGAAAGATTACTCTGCCATTACCTAACCTACCCAAACAACAGATGCTGTTTTTAAGGGAAATGAAAATGTTTGTTCTTTCCTTCCGATATCAAACATAACAGTGTAAAACATACTGTTCATTGCTGATACCTGAGATTAATGTGGAACAATTGCTGCCCCTTGTCAGATGCCATAACACTTAGATTTTGTCATCAAATTCTGTTGAATATGTACCACCAATGCTACTTACCCATCTGGGCATCTTGCCTGCTTGTGGGTCATGATGGTGAAACTGCAGAACCAGCACTGTTACAACCACAGACAGACCAACAATGACCATGATGCTGGCGAAGTACTGAGCTGAGAGTAAAAAGATTATTTGGTTAGGAAGGAGAAAAACAAAAGGCAAATAATATTCCTTGAGGAACCTGTGAAAGCTACGTTTGAGAAGTGCTGCATCTTCTCTGATCTTCCACACTGGAATGTCTGAGACCTTTGAGACTTTCACTACATCTACTGAGCTCCATCCTCTCCTGGGAAGGACTAGAACCAGTGGAGGAATTATGTTCATTAGCTTTTGTTCCCAGAGAGGGATGTATGGCCTCGTGCTGGAGAGCTGTGGCAAAATACCAAGGACCATTATGGCCAGGTGATAGAGCGAGATGTAGGACACCACCATGAACTGCAGCCTCCTCCCACTACCACCTCTCCCTCCTGCAGCTTGAAGAAAAGGTCAAAGAATCTAATAAAGACTCCAAGGCAAGTTTTGCTGCATCTCCATTTCCTAATACTGCTTCCCTCTGCCTCAGCAGCAAAAAGCTTGCCCATGATACTGAGGTTCTGAGGCCTTCCTGCAACCAATGCTGCAATTGCTTCAAAAGGCAGGTGGGGCTTTCCATGATAAGATGCATTTCACAGCTGCTTATCAGGATGCTCCTAGGGTGAGGTGAACTGAGAGGTCCCTGTTGCACCTGCTCATGAGAGAACAGACCAAACTGCCAGGCAGAAGCACAACAAACCATGAACTCAAGCTTCAGAGGAGCTGGCTGATCTGACTCCAGCATGCCCTGTACAAGAGAAACACAACAGCACTGATATCACTGGTTTAACTATTGTCAGAAATTGCTAGACACTGCAGTAAATTCCATGCACTTTGATGCCTCCTATAAGACTTCCAGGCGAGAAGTTTTCAATTTAGAAAGGCTTTAGCTTGGATTTTTCATAGAACCTTATAAAATTATGTATCTTGTTGAATTCAAAAAGAACTTGGTATTCCTGACGCTTACTGAAGATCCCAGCCAACGATCAGCAGAGGAATTCACAGTCTTAACTTTGTGTGCTGTAAACCCAGCAACTGAGGTCAGAAAATTGCTGTGGAGATTTGCTAGTAAAGAGGGAAAGTGGTTCTTTCAGGAACAGATTGGGAACTGTAGGGGACTTGTGAAGCCATGAAGAAAGATGTTTTTTGGTTTTGCCTGAAGGAAGAAATTGGCTGAGTGAGCATCATCTGTGTGAGTGAGCATCATGTGTGTGAGAGGTGGGCTGAAGTTTTCAGTTGGATAGTAATGAAAGGAGGAAGCAGGGCATGGTAGTTCAGCCCTCTTATGGGGGGACAATGTCAGGCAATAAAATATCACAAGAGTATCTGTGAAATGAAAACTGGCAGGTAAACTCCTGCAGCCTGGATGCTGTATTCATTCCAGGGAAGGAAAGCCTCAAAGCCCTGGGGCAGCTCAGACCTGAATTTTGCCAGCCCTAAACAACCAACTGTGACAGAGGAAGAAGGAAGAGGCAATGGATGGGACACCTTGCATGTTAGCATTTCACAGCTCCTGTAGGAGACATGATAAAGATTGTTGGCTCCTCTTCTGTGGCAAGACAAGGTAGACCTAAGAGCCACTGATCACAAAAGAATTGTTACATCTTCTGCCCATGGCTACCTTTGACTGGAAACATGATTCTGCTTACCGTCCAGATCCTCCAGTGGAGCAGAGGCACACGTAGGGATGACCAAGACCAAACTAGGCCTGGGTTCAGTGACAGTTCACTACAGTTCACTTGTAAGGGCAGAAAAGGCCCTGGAACTGTGAGCACACCTGTGAGGCAGACAAATGCTGGCACTGAAGCAGTATCCATAAACACTCAGCATTTCCTGGTTTTCTCTTCAGGGTTTAATCCTACATCCTTCTTTTTCCCTGCAGAAAAACATGGTCATCCTGCAAGAGTCAGTAGAGCTGGTGGGGAAGACTTCCATACTGTCTCCCATGCTCCTCCCCAAAAGTATGGCCTAATCCTCCTCCAGTCTGCTGTCTGGACACCTCTGTCCCTGGCAGTCTTTAGTTCTCACACCAGCCAGATCAAACTCACTGCTTGGTGAAAGCTACAAGGGCTGATGTCCTCTTTTGTCTCTAGCACCCCCTCTGCTATGACTGTGACTTTCTGATCCTTCTTCAACAACCCTACGAGGAGAGTAGCCTAGCTGCTGAAAGGATCAAGCTACAAGGTGCATGGATGCCACTTTCCTTGGAGCCTTGGGACTGGAGCCTCCTCTCACCCTACCCTAACTCCACACAAGCCTGAATTAGTGAACTCTGTTCCTGAGCCCCCAGTGATGTTACTGAGCACTGCCACAGACATAGAGACGCTCTCGCATGAGGCGGCACAGGAAAAAAAGCAGTGTCATAGGAACACAACTTTGGTCTCCCAAGTGGAAGACACAGTCCAGCCACTAGGTATTTTCCCTCCCCTCCTCCCCCACCCCAGTATTTTAGGGTCCATCCATAAGCCTAAAGTGCTTATGCACTTAGGACTTTGAAGCTGCTGATCTCACAAAGTTCTACTCCCATGTGTGTATCCTTGGCAAGGATAAATGTGAATCTGATTTCACAGAGAAGCTCATCCCCTTTCATTCAAACAGCAGAAGGTAAATGTTCATCATGTCCCACTAAGCATCTCTCTATATCCTCCCTAAGAGCTCCTGGTTGCTGAGATCTTCCCTCACATGGACAGGTCAGCCTAGAGGCTTTAACAAATCACTTCACCATGTGCAGTTTCAGCTCTCAGATTAAGAAAAAGCAATCCCAGACTGGAGTGCATTTGAAAGAGCATGGGACCGTGTGCTGTACGTCAGCTGCTCTGAGGCACACCTGGGAAGCCACCTACCCATTATGGAGGGCAGCTGGCTCATTTACACTCTCTGCCCTGGGCAGCTGCCACAGGCCAGGAGAAGTGACCAGAAGACCTGTGTGTCTAGCCCCTTGAAGTGCCTGATGTGCACTGTGACATTCCCCAGGAATACTGAGGTCTGCTCCGGTCACTGCTAGATGCTCTTCATGTGATTTCAAAGCTGTGTACTGCTCTCTTCGGGAGTTGTGTGTGAAAAGAAAAGCTGTTTCAAATTCTCAGTTGATCTCTTTCAAACATGAAGTATTTGCTCTTGTACAGCTGATTTTCTTCCCTTTGCCAAAGGAGGCATGATGTAACATGCTACCTGGACAGCTGTTCTAACATCTGGGGGTTGTCAGCCTCTGTCTCGTCACTGTCAAAAGAAGATCAGGTGCTGCTGTCACAGCAAATACAGATCTCATAGAGCCACAGAGTCCCAGAAGCTCTTCAAAAAATCAATGACAGATATTTGTTCTTGCAGACATATTCTGACATTGCCTAGATCAAGAGGATGGCAGTAACTTACAATTCAGAACATGAGGAGTTTCCAGCACCATTTATGGACCTTCTGTTACTTTATCTTATATCAGGGAAGCAACTTAGATGATTTTAGAAATTATTTGGAAGATCTGCTGCTTGAGTGGAACTGGATTAACCTTTAAGGGCTGATTAGGATCAGGGTAAATAAAACAGAAACCCTGAGGGACGAGATGATTCCAGATGGATGCTTTGCTTTGTTGATTTTATCACTGATCACTGACTGAGCAAGCAGTATATTATCCAGATTTGTTAACACAGCTAAGCATACAAAAGCAAAGCTTTTCCATTGTGACCAGTTACAGTGTTACTGATACTATAGAATATGGGGGATGAAGGTGAGTGTCATGACCAGGTATTTACATTGATGAGGTTGGGTGCCTCCCACTCCTGTTCTTGTCTGTATTCCTTCTTCACTAAAAGCATCAGTTTTTGCATCTGACATTCTTGACTGTTTTAGAGCTGCTCTAAGTCAGGTCATTTCAATCATTTAGTGCTCATTGCTTCGGGTGAACTCTCATGAAATGGCAGAAATGTCATTCTCAGAATGAGATACACGCAGTTGTTCCCTCTGGAAATGCTTCACATTCATGAACTGAAGCCTGTGGAGGGTGCAGAAGACCTCAGATCCCAGTACAGGAAATTCCAGCCACCCTTCTTCTCTCCTATGGCAGGGAGCAGGACTGGTGCTGGGCAGACACTGTCACAGTCTACAGCAGGTGATGGTTGCTCATGGGCAGAGTTTCTCAAAGAGACTCAGGGGGAAGGGAGGAACAGAAGGTTGAGGACAGACTCCCTTGCTGTCTTACTCACTGTTGTACACAGATGACAAAGAAGCAAGGAAAGTAACATGGGCAAGGAAAGAGTTGTCCATTGTTGTTAAGATTTCCTGTAGCTGGGACACCTTGTGCATTCCATTAGGTGTCACCAGCAGCAGAAATCAAAAAGCATTGCCACAGTCCACCTGGTCCTTCACAAACATGAGATATCTTTAAAGACAGAGAATTTAGGGTTAGACCTTATGTTTACCTTTTAGTTGTGTTAATAGCAGTGGGCATTTTCAATACTCCTCCCAAATGCTGTTGAAGTATAGAACTAGGTGTCTGAGGAATAAAACTGTTTTGTTGCTGTTGTTGTTTTTTAAATAAAGTGCATCCAAGACTCATGGCTTTGGGAAACGCACTATAGATCACTGTAAAGGACTGCTGCAAGTGAGAATTTAATTTGGATGGAAGAGGCTGAGAGAAGGCCTGGCATCAGCAAAGCACCTATCAGGACCGTGAAATGGGAGGAAGAAAAGCATTCCACTAANAAAAAAAAAAAAAAAAAAGAAAGCGACAGAGAAAAATGAAATGGCAGCAGCTGAGGACGTACCAGCAGATGACAGAAAATGAAATAGATTAATTTTCTTTCTCGTCAGAACCAGTAATGTCTTATGCTCATAGCTTAAAACAATCTGTAACTCCTGGAGGTGGCAAAGCACCATATTGCTTCCTTGTCTTAGCAATTTGCAGTCTCATTTTCTATATGACTAACTGCAAGAAATCACCCCAAGCATCCACTGCAAACATACTTGCTCACAGCTTATGACCTTCATTTGTATTGAAATAATATTGGCATCATAATGAGTAGCAAGGAGGGGAGAAAGCTGAAAACATATCAGTACAGCAGAGCCCTGAGCAGCAAATTACGTTTTGTGGGTTTAGAATAAGCAAGCAGATGACGGAGAAAGAGGAAAATGTAGTTATGTTATCTGGAGTTGAAGGTAACTTAATTTTTTTTTGTGCAGCATTTGATATGTCCAGCCAAGGTGTCACACATCATGGGGTCGTTGGCCACAGGAAATGACAATTGCTTGTATCCACAAGCCCCACTGTGCACTTTCAACCACTCTCTGTACAAGCCAGCTTTTGGGTTTTCCATGCTTTCTGCAATAAAACTCATGTTAGAGAAAAATACACATTCAATTATGCTATTCTGGAGAGAGTTGGAAGGAAATAATAGTTTGCAGCGATGTGGAGATATTGGGGAAAAAATCTGAAATGATTGAGGACTTCTGTTCAAGAGGATGGCAATAATATGGTATGAAAAGTCTTTATGGGGGAAATAAACCATCTGACTAGTTTCAGAGGTCTGAACATTTCATCTGAGGATTTAGCTTTTGGGCAATCTGATTTGACATCCCCAGGGCACTGTCTGGGCTGGCAGGAAAGCAGCCAGCTCACAGCTTACTGCAGCTTTGGTCTCAAGCTGAATCCACCCCACCATGGGTGCCCCTAGCTGTTTCTCTGCATGACTGTACTTCTCTGCCACCTGAGGCCAGACCTGAAAGACTCCTGGTTTGCTGTGGGCTTTGGAGCAACAGGAGACTAAACAGCCAGATAAGGTTTACAAAGCAAGCATTTTGTGCTCTGCTTCTGCGCTGCATTGTGCAGTTCTCACAGCAGTGAGATACCAGAACAGTAAAACAGAAGTGGGTACAAGGTGGATGCAGGCAGGTGAAAGAGGAACCTTCTGAAATAGGGGATTTGTTTGGTGCTGGAAGCAGCCAGCATCACAGAAGAAGAAGGAAAAGAGGTGACAGCTACAAACTTTTCCATGTCATGTGGCCTTTAGTGTCTCTCCCCTCTGGAAGTGATGTTGCAGGTGAGGAGGAGGGGTGGTCTGGAAGCTGGTGATAATTATGCCCACAACTGTGTTGCTCTGAATTTTCCAAAGCAATGGCTGTTTGTCCTGCTGACTTCAGCATGGGTTGTGGATTGATCTGTCTTCCTGAAAGACTGGTTGGTAATGGTAGTAACTAAATGGTACAATAGGAGCTGAATATTTTTAAGGTACATAGATTACAAGTCCAAACCATATTCTTATACTGAGACACTGATTTTTGAAGATGAGTCTACAGCAGTGCAAGATGAATGAGATTCTGGTCACTGTTTCACTAGGTACTGCTGGATGTGTGTAGGCACGATCACCAGCTGTGTCATCTGAAGGAGGCTCTACTTGGAGGATAATCACGGAAGGCAAAGTTACAGTCAATAATCTATCCTGAAAAAGGGAAATGTGTCCTTCAGTGACTTCATGCATGAGTTACTAGCTTTAATTACAAGGCTGATTTCAAGTAGGATGTGCAGCTTAATGAAACAGGCTAGAGATATGGAGACTGTAAGCACGGAGACATAGTGCTCTTTAAAAAAGAGAATTCAGGCATATGTCTATTGCCTGATGAAGGAACATATCCTTTCCTCAGAGATGGTCAAAAATACATTATCAAAAATAGACTTGCTTATCCAGCCCTATTTACCTGTATAATATTGTCTTTACAGAATTAAAAATAAACGAACAAGCAAAACACAAAACACAACACTTACAATTTACAACTGAAAGCCTCAAGTGTAGTTCTCAGGTGAATTATCTAAGCCTTTAGTTTCAATTAACAGGACCTGACCTTGTACGAAAGTTCTAATTGAAGAAAGAGTATTTGCTTAATTTTGACTTGGTCACTGAACTGGGAAATCAGCACAGTGGGATGCACATCCTATATAATGCACTAGGCTAGGTATAATGGTCTTCAGTGGCAAGGGGAGGAAGATGCATGAAATCTCCTTGAGATTACTGGCTTTTATCATGTGAAATAAATCTGTACATAATTTCATAGGTTTTGAGAGGCAGAAAGAACAATTGTCACATACCTGAGATGTATCCCACAGGTTTTAGGATTTTAGCCAGTGACCAGTGCGCTCAGATCAGTAATTTAAATTGTGCAACACATCTGGATTTCTCTGCATTTAGAGACATTTCTTCAAGTAATGAAATCCAGCTATCTACTTACACAGATTTGTGATAAAATATTTTTTAGAGAGAAATTAAAAGTGAGTCAAACCATGTGTGCAGCCCATGAGGAATTATGAAGTTATACCAGGAAGGGTAAGTTTAGGACACAGCTGCTGCTGTATAGTCGTGGCCTGAAAGTCTTTTAAGGAGTATACTCTAGAGCTCTGAGTGCAAGGAGGGAGCTCCAGGACCCAGCAGTGAAACAAGCCTTGTGCACACAGTCGACTTGCATTGGACTCTGGCCAAACCATTGTGTTTGTAGATGCAATGGGACTTAGTTGCTTTTAATCCAAATGGCTGAGCTTGTTTCTGTTGCTATGGGTAGTTAATTTTTTAAACAGAAACAGAGGCATCCCTGCTCTGGTTCCTAGTTTTGGCATCACAGATGAGTTTGCAGAAGGGCAGCACTCAGGCTTTCAATGATCTTGGTGCCTTGCCTGGCATGTATACATGCTGCTGAAGACAGGGTTTGGGGAATAGATTTTTCCTCTAAACATGGAGGCTGTTGTGGAGAAAGGTGGAAGCAGATGTGTTACTGCTCAAGGAGTAGCTAGCTTCTGATGTGAATGCAGGCCCCTAAGACAGCTGGGAGAGAGCAGGGTCCACATGTCATCACCCAGACTAACCAGCTGGAACATTTCTTGTCAGTGGAAGGGACTGGCTTGTTGTGGAAAAGAAAGCTTCAGCATGCCTCACTCTGCAGTGCAGAGGAGCGTCAGGGTCCTGGTGTTGAAAGGTGCCAAGCAGCCTTCTGTTGATTTCAAGGCCAAGTTTTGTCACCTGCTCTCTGCAGAAAATAAGTCAGCTGGTTTTTAATGTGAATTAACTCAGCACTTAGTGGACTGTTTAGAAATGGGAGTCCATTGTGAGGGGAAGTTGCAAGTGATGGATTAAGAGAGCCTCTGGGCAGTTTTACAAACTGACAGAATGCAAAGGGCACACCAAGGAAACAGTGAGATGCTTTGCAGAGAGGAAGAGAAAAAAATATATATATATATCTTGCCCTTGTGATTATTTAGGCTGAGCAGTGCTTTATTTATCGTAAATGTAAGCTAAGGACAAGGGAATGTAGCCTCAGCTAAGAAGTATCATTATGTAATTTCCAAATTTCCACATTTCCTTGCAAATACATCAGACCTGAAAATCTCGTTCTTTTCTAGACATCAAATCAGAGCAGCACTCCGTTGTCACCTCAACAGAGACACTCCAAACTGCAGCGGTGAGAAATTCTGATATTATTACCTATTATTAGTAACTAGTTAAAGCTGAGATAAGCACTGGAGAAAAAAATCACTTGTACAACATTTTTGCGTCTAGTGTTTTTACCCAAGTGAAGGTCAAGAGTGCTCCACGAGTAGCGGTGAATCCCCCACCCTGTCAAGGTAGATCAGAATGGGAGAGCCCAGGACTTAGTGAGTGGAAACAGGTCCCTGCTAGGAAGGGTAGGTGGACC
>VXAV01007662.1:77225-114588 GCA_013399715.1 Alectura lathami | reverse complement strand
TTTTTTTTTTTTTTTTTTTTTTTTTTTTTTTTTTGTCTGAAAGCTCTGCATAGATGACGCCACACAGCTTTAAGCAATGTTCCTTCACTTCGTACAGATGCTGCTGCTCCCGCAGCACTGTCAAAGCAGGGCATGGCGCTGCAGTGACAGGCAATGGCCATGGCCCTGTGGCCCCTGGAGCACACAAACCACAAAATCACCTGGTGGTCAGGCTGCTGTGGCAGCAGGATGCTCTCGTTCAGGGCAACAAAAGATTTGTTGGGGGGCTTGGCATGGGCTTGGCAGAGCACACACTGACGTGCTCTCTAGGTATTTATTGCAATAGATGAAATAGAGCAAAGAGTTTTAACTCCTTAGCATTTCTGAAGGGCTGACTGCTGCTCTGTGTGAGAATTGCTCTGTGCCAGATGATCTGATCTTTTTTTATCCTACTTTTCCTGTCTTTCTCTGCTTTGTGCACCTTGCAATTGAAGATGCTCAGAGAAATCTTTTGGCCATGCAAGAATATCTGGAAGCTTTGTGACAAGTGTGTCCTCCAAAGAGGAATCAGGATTAATTTTGGCATGGATCAGGTGCTGTGCTCTTGCATGGGTCAGAAAACAAAAGCAGGCAGAAACAACTTTAAATGTGGCAACCAGCTGGTGTGCAGGGATGCCCTGACCTGCTGCTGTGGGATATTTGCTCTTACTGCAGACACAGCAAACACGTTTCTGGCTTACAGCACCCTCTGTCTAAAGATGGTGAGGAGCTCCGGGCAGTTGTCTGCCTCTGTAATTGATGTGTGAGTTGTGGATCTGAGTCAGCAGGCGGTTAGGTGACACATGTGGCGTCTCCTGGCTGGTCAGCGGCAAAGGTCTCAGGGTCTAAAGCTCCTTAGCTCCCTGTGTGGCTGCAGGTAACAGCAGGAACTTCAGTGTGGGTGGATGAGTGTAAAGGAATTTGTGGCCTCATCCCTGAACTTGGGTGCAGTTTGCATCATAAAACATCAGTCATCTTTGTGAAGGTGTTTGCTGCATCATACTTTGCAGTGTCAGATGTATCTGTCCTGACAACGTCTGACCAGCAGACACTGCTCAAAGGCACGTAGATACCACATAGAGAATGAAATCAGATCTTGCCCCAGTATTGCACCACGTATTGGGCAGTGCCAGCGTGATGCATGGGAGGAATGCATCAAACTGACCGTGGGGCTGGGCAGCCTGCCTGAGGCTGGGTGGCCGTGGTGGTTCCTGCAGCCAGGACCTCAGCGTGGTAGGCACATCCCAAGCATGGCTGCTTATGGATGGGGGGGCTGGGAGCAGCCTTTGGGGAGGGCTCCCCTTTCTCTGGGGTTGGGGGTTGTATGTGCTCTGCGTCCCATAACCCGGTCAAACGCAGAGCCACCTGCAAATGCACCACTGCACAAGTGCTTCTGGTGATTCTCTTTGCCAAAAGTGGCCTTGCAAGGAGTGTTTCTTTCCTATGAGTGTTTGCAAAACTGAACCAAATGATTCCCAGTCCCAAGACTGCTGGAATATGTTCAAATTTCTTTATGCAAATCAAGAGCTGCAAGTAGTTTTTGGCAGCCTTGTCCTGGCTTATAGCAGAAAAGTAACAACAGAATGTAGGTGAAGATCATGACAACTTTATGAAACAACAAAATCCAGGCAGATCAAGAGTGTATAACTCATGTTATGCCTTCACTACAAAAGGAGAGGTGTCGTTACATCGAGAAAATTAACTGGAGATACTCACCTTGGTGTGCATTGCAAACAGTGATAAGGTAGCATTACCTGGACGTGACTGGCTGGGTTTGTCTTCACTTAGGTGTATCTAGGTAAAATCTGTAATTCTGTGTCTAGACAATGATCTCACAACAAGAGAATGAACTTTAATAAGCTATTTTGATTGGAAAAAAAAAAAAAACAAAAAACCTTTTGTGTAATGGAGACAAAGCCAGAGCAGTTATGAGCAACCCTAAAACAACAAACCTATGTGTGCATAAAAGTAGCAGATAGGGGAGGTGATGGCAACAGTGAGAGGATTTCATTTCAAAACAGTTGTTTCAGATAACAGGGTCAAAGGTAAAACCTCCCCCTCCCTACCCAGAGCTCACTGTCAGAAAGGAAGGACAGGGAGCATGCCTCTGTGCCAGCCCTGCTCGCCCCACCTTTGGGAAATGCTAGGCAGAGCAGCGGGAAGAGGGGAATCTCACAGCCATATGGGCATGCCTTTAAAGGGCTGCCAGGGGCTGCTGAGGGAAAAAGGAGGCTTTGGGTAATCCTTGGCAAAACAACAGGGGGCAAGGGGCAATGAAATGCTACTGTCACGTACATTTCTTCCTTAAAAAAAAAAAAAAAAAAAAAAAAAAAAAAAAAAAAAAGCCTTCTGTTGGGTGTGAACAGCAGCTAGCGAAGAAAACCAGTTCTCCAGAAGCATCGTTTCCCCTTTACTTTGTGCAGGAAAGAGGAGGAAGATAGCATCAAACATTGGCAGTTCAGTTCAACTCCAGCTCTTGATTTTGCACCATAATGAGGTTCGGGCTGATAAAATCAGTCTTGTTTGGATGAAATGTAAGAAGCTCTGGTGCTTGATAAGATCTCAGTGAGACTGATAACATGTATGTTTGTTGTTCCAGAACTGACCTTCCCTGGATGCAGACTCTTAACTTTATAGGGACAGAGCAAGCAGCAGCCTCTGGGCTGAACATCTTATCCCTGGTGCTACAACCCTCTCTGCAGATCAGTGTTTTCTCCCAGTTGCTTTTCACAGAGCTTTTCTTCCTGTAAGCATCCTGTGCAAGGCATCCCCCCGCTGGGGGGCTCAGAGCAGCCACTCAGGGTGCGGGGGGCATTGGGGCAGAGCACAGGGAATGCATGCCTCTGTTGACAACTGCCAAGAAAATGCAAAAATAAGCAAACCTAAGAAGCGAGCATCCCCTGTGATTAACAGTGCTTTGCATATGGATGAGAACCTAAGCTGAGGCAGTTCTGCTCTGGGAATGGCTTTCCATGTTGTTTCCATGCTGCTGGCATCAGCACAAGGAAGAGGAATGGTTGTTTCTTCTCAACACCATCACACCTGTTCCCCTCTGGGTTGGTGAACAGGGCTCTGGCTGCAGCTAGCTTGGGCTCTGTCACTGGACCCTGAGCTGAAAAGTGGCAGGGAAGAATCAAAGCTGGGGCTGAGCTTGTGCCCATGGATTTAGGTGTCCCAGTGGGACCCTTCAAAAGAGCTTTAGGCTCTTCTGTAGAAGGCCATATCCCAAGGGTGGTGCACACCCTAAATGCCTCTGAAGGCACCTGTCTTCCTATGGTGGGAGCCACAGCATTTTCTTGTAGATATCTCACTCAAAAGCTTGAGGTTAGATGGTTGGACAGGTAACCACTCATGTGCAGAAGGTCTGTGGCACGGAGGAGAGCCAAGGAATAGCACAAAAAGCTGTGTGCGCCCAGTCTGGAAGGGTTTCATCCATGCTACATGTTCTGTCTGTCTGAGTGGCTTTTGAGGACTTCCATTGTGATGGAAGGGACGAGTGCTGGGGAGGATCTCGAGGTTGCCACTCTGCAAAGGAGTAGCAGTGGGTGCAGAAAGAGAGAGAGAAGACCCAGCCCCTGATGCTGGGCACACTCCAAAGAGATGTCCTTGGGAGATGAATGGAAGGGCTCAAGGTTTTCCACTTTTTCTGAATTGCTGTAAAGCTCTAATGCCAACTGCAGCACACGGGATATCCATTGGGGGGGGACCTTCTGCTCCTCTTCAAAGGAGATCATTAAATACACTTCAGCTTTTGTGTAGGCTGTTTTGTGGACTTAGATCATTCATCAAAGATGACTTTTGATCAAACTCCCCTTGGGAGGAACCTCTCAGTAGTAGGCTTGAACAAGGGAGGGACGAAAGAAAGACAAGCTGAGGGAATAACAACACACTTTAGGCACTGCCCTTCATTAATATCTTCAATAAACAAACACGTACATCTGAATATTACTTTGTTACACACCCACTGTTATCACTTAACTATATTCCACATGAAAGCACGCTTGTCATAAGCCATTTCACCTCCCATCCCAAGTTAATATATTAGCACTCATTTCATTTGCATTTTAATGGCAAGACTACACTTTTCAAATAAATGACTGCACTTTATCAAAGGATTACTTCATTTTGACTGTAATGTCATATAGGAATCAGGGAGGGAGGAGGCTGAAACAAGCCCTGCAAAGCAGACCCGCTGGCTTCAAAAGAACCAGCCCTGCTCTTTACAACTCCATTTTGTAATAAGGGGAAAAATAGTAAGGTAGAAATGTGCTAGCTGTTTCCCTTTGTACTGGAGGGAGATGCTGGTTATGTAATTTCGGTCCATCATTTTGTTACTTGCATGGGCTCCTCTTCTCCAGAGAACATCATTAAGGGTTACTGATGGCCTGAAATGAACCCATGGATAGCAGACCCTGCGGTTTCCATCTCTCCAGGATTTGAATCTCCACTGTGTCGCTGAAGCCTTGTCAAGCACTAGGATTAGTTCCCCCACAGATCAGAGCAGTCGCCTGTGTAACTGGATGGGATCTGGCATCCCTGACTCAGAGGAGGGAGTAACACGTTGTGCACGCTAGGGATTCAGCTGGCAACTTATAGGGCTAAGAGGTGAGGATTTGTAGATCCAAAATAACTTCTAGAGGTAGGAAGATGTGCAAGGCTGCATTTGGTGTGCTAAATCTTCATGTAGCAAGGCAAGAGCGTATAATGCAGTTTTCTCAGCTAGAAGCTCCATGACACTGCCTGTCCTGTCTGAAGCAGCACTGACTTCCCACCTTCCTGAGGGAGCCAAGCAGAAAACACTTGGAGGCTTCAGGTATTGATGCCTGGCTTGTCCTAATGCGAAACATCTCCTGATCCTATCACAGGGTCCACAGACCCTCTAAGGGAGCCGGGTTGGCTGCTTGGCTCTGCCAAGTGTAGGGGCTGGAGGGAGATAAAGGAGGAAGCAGGTGCAGCTGGAGGGGACTGGGGCATGTAGGAAGGTGTGCTGTGGCAGCTCTGCAGAAGGCTGCTCAAAGTGTCTATAGGTGGCTCTGGCACAGGGCTGAGCTTCTGAGGAGGCGTGCACATGGTGGGGGCTTGCCTGAAAGTGGGAAGGGGGAAAGAAATCCATGAGCTTAGAGAGGCAGCTTGCTCTAAAGTGTTTTTCTGGCTGGTTATTTCATTTTGAAGTCCTTTTCCCTTGCACAAGTGTTGTGAGTGTTTGGAGCTGTGGTAGTGTCCCTAGGTGCTGCTTTCCTGTTGAGCTGAATACCTGGATAACTGAGTGCTCTTTACAGGGAAATGTAGTGTGGAGTTGTGTGGGCTTAGTGCTTGCTCTTTAATGTCAGGTGGTGTAAGAAAGAAGAGTTCTGTAGCTGAAAGAAAAATCCCCACCGCCAAATTTTAAATTCACTCCTCTTTTATGGTTTTAAGTCCTTTTATTAGCTTCTGCTCTGTGGAAAAAAAGCTGTGGTTCATAATGCCCTAGTGGCTGTGTAGGCAATCAAATTGTCCTTAAACATCAGTAAGTTTTAAAATAAAACTTTAGTCAATCTTTAGCTTGAATTGGAATAAAAGTAGGCTGTCAGCTTCCATTTGTCAATGGGAATACAGTTGTGGCAAATGCTATTAAAAAAAGCATGTGAATTAAATTCTACATTAAATGGAGACAGGGTAAGGTACTGAGCTAGAGCCACTGTTTTCAGTCCAGGCTGTGATAACAAAGGATGCTGGGAAGTTCTGATGTGTGAAGTGTTAGTGGGGTTAACAGACTTTTCTAGCAATATTTTGTTTATCCTCTGTGGTAAATTAGCATGTTATATTGACAAACTGAGCCATGAGATGCCAAGGAAAAACATCCCCACTGCTGGTTTGCAGCAGGGTTGTGTCACAGGGGAAAATCTGAGGGTCTTCCAAACTGGTTATTGATTACAAACACTTTATTTCATCAGGAGTTTGCACACTGTCAAAGCTTCCCTAGGCTTGGAAATGAGAAATCGTGGACGGCAGAGGTGGGTTTTTCTGGAAGTCCTGCAGGCTTGGTTGCGTGGCCCATGGCTGGCAGAGATTAGCAGACTTCTCCTTCCTCATGTCCTGTGGTTGCATCCTCTCTATGCCGGTGGCCAGCGTGGTGTGCTAGGAGTGACCTGTGAGGAGAAGTTGTGCATGTTGAGGATCCGAGGTTCACATTGCATACCTCAGGGCTTTTTATCTTGGGATGTTTCTAGTCTGGTTTTGGGGGTTAGTCCCCACTGGCATTTCTAGGAAGAGTCTCCATTTGTGGTCTAGGTATCTGACCCTCCAGCCCTCTTTGCCGTGAGAAAGCCCTGTCCTGGTGCAGCAGGCTGGCTGTGCTGTTGTTGGGAAGAGTTGTGATAAACCTCTGCACCCTGAAGGCAGCCAGCAACAGCAGGGCTGAAATTGTTCCAAGAAGGGCACAGAGGGGAGGGCCTTGCAGTAAACCCAGCTGCTGCTGGTGCAGGTGGCCAGAGCCTGACCACAGTGATGAGGCTGAGCATGGAGAGGGACCACAGACTATCCCGAGTTGGAAGGGACCTACAAGGATCACCGAGTCCAACCCCTGGCCCCACCCAGCACTCCCCAACCCCAAACCCTGTGGCTGAGAGCGGTGTCCAAACGCTCCCCGAGCTCCGGCAGCTCGGGGCCGTGCTCACTGCCCTGGGGAGCCTGTGCCATGCCCCCCACCCCCTGGTGCAGAACCTTTCCCTAACACCCCTGGCCCTCCCCTGACCCAGCTCGGGCCCTGTCGCTGTCCCCAGAGCGCAGAGCTCAGCGCCTGCCCCTCCGCTCCCCGGGAGGGAGCTGCAGGCCGCCATGAGGCCTCCCCTCAGCCTGCTCCGCTCTGGGCCCAGCGCACCAAGGGCCCACAGCCGCTCCTCACGCCTCCTGCCCTCAGACCCTTCGCCACGATGGGGATGTGTGACCTCCCAGGTCCACCACCAGGCCCTCATGGTGCCCTCTGCGTGCTGCAGGTCATGCGGAGGTGATCACTCTGCACCTCTGGTAGCCTGGTGCTGGCGGGCCTCCAGCCAACATCATGGCCCTAACCTGTTATTCATCAGCATTTTAATTGTTACAGTTCTTACCACACGCCTCAACTATTTCATAAACGCTGTCTCTAAATCCCCTGAACATGTTTAAAATAATTCCTTAGGCATGCACAGACAGGGCTGCCTGCATTCCTCCTCGGTTATATGTAATGCTGCTGAAGCCTGGGATGGCTGTGACTGACTGCATTTATGCCACAAAATCTCTTTTGCGTTGCCTGGGATTTGAGTCATGTAACTCATGTGAGCTGCCCAGAAAGCTGGAGCACCCAGCCGGGCTTAGCAATCGCTCCTAGGGTTTTGTAGCAGGGGGCTCTTGCAATATGCTGCACGTGCACATGGATCTCAAAGTAGAGGTAAGCACAAATGGCTCTTGGAGCATGGCTTGAGGAAAAACCTCTTTGCTGTGGTGCTTTGCACATATTCAGGAACCTGTTCCTCTCTCATTGTGGACTGTGACAGATGCTGATGTGTCCCCTCTTCTGCTCTGTTTGATTGATGAGGGCTACAGCTCCTCAGGGGCTCCCAGCATGGTCCTGGTGCTCAGGGCTCGCTCCCTCTTTATTCAGCTGGTGTCCTCACATGGCACCAGATGGCCTTTGTGCTCTGACCCTCTTCTTTCTCTGACCAGTGACTTCCAAGTGCCATCCATCTTCCCCTGTGCTTGACATAGAGAGCAAGCAGGCTCATCCCAGAGAGGAGATTTTTTCGCACCCTGTTTTGGGATGTTTTGGGGTGTTTTGGAAGAAGTGATGATCCTGTGATACGAAAATCATCGAGTCTTGGCACCAAGTCCCTATGAGCATCATGGTGGTAGCAGACATGCCTTCTGCTGTCCTCCACTTCTACTGCCCTTGGTATCTGCAGCTTTTGGTAGTCGGGGCAAGTGGAGCTGCACCTCTGAGCTGGTTTGTCTTTTCCCTTGAGAAAAAGCATGGGGTCAGGGCTTGCCCCATCAACATGGGAGAAGCTCCAGCTGAGCCTGCCTGTGGCATTATGCTGAACCAGAGTGGTAAATGATGCTATTTAGGTCCTAGGATAAACCTGTTGCTCTCTATGGGTGTTTTCTTGTGTGTGATTTAAGGGAGAACTGCAGGAATCAGTAATGAGACAGCAAAGCACGACATGCGCTGAAGGGCAAAAGCAGGAAAATTATAGCTCTTCGCTGTGCTTCATGTGCCCGTCAGCTGGTGTCAGGAAGAGGTGGTGTCCCCTGCTCAGATGTGGAGCTGTGTTGTAGACAGGAAATGGGCGAAGGTAGTGCAGGAAACCTCGGACAGATTAAGGAGTTGTGTTTAGGGTGCATTGAAGAGATACTGAGCAAAGTGGCCTGAGCTAGGGCTCACAGTGTAGCATCTTCAGTTAGCTGCATATATGGGCAGGTGCCTGCATGTGTAGCGATGCTTAACACCTACCAGTCCTGCCGTATCCCTAAGTGGGGACATCCAGTACCTGCAGGGCAGCATTTATTTGTTTAACTGTTTGCACTTCTGTTTGCTGTGAATGTATAAAACCAGGAGCTTTTATTTTTTGGAATAACTGGACCCAAGATTTGCATGTCAAAGGAACTGTAGAAAGTGGAACTTAAGGAACGTTCTGGCCCAGCTCGTAATGCATACAGGATCAGCTCCATCTGTGTCATCCTTAGAGATTTTTGTGTAATATATTCTTCAGAGTTTCAGTGATGGGAGTTTCAAGCTTTGACTTTAACCAAGCATCCTGACTTTCTCTTCTGGGTACAGAGGAGTGGGGTCCCTGATGGGTGGGAAATTTTGTGCTGTGACTGGGGAGCTCTGTATGGCCGAGGGCTGCCATGTGTGTCTGTAGCCATGTGTGCACCAGCACTGGGTGTTTCTTATACAAGGGGCTGGGAAACAGCCTCTGGCATCCTAAGAAAACTTGTGCCTGTGCTGGACAAAGGAGCTGTGACAAATGCATTAAGTGTTGTGCTAGTGAGAAAGAGGGGATTTCTCCTTTGTGAATAACTCTTGTTTTCCATGTCTGCAACTCCAGAAGAGGAGAGGGAATGGCGTCATCTCAAGAGCAGGTCCCCATGGGAGCCTGCTGTGGTTATAAGGTGCGCTGACCCCAAATATCTTCCTGTGACAGCCACATCTTAAATGTGCCAGGCAGCTTGTAAGGCACCGTGTATACACTAATACTTATTACATATTATGAATATTTTTAGTAAAGCCATCACATTATGCTAATCTGAATGCTTTGGAGAAATCCAAGTGTACTCTCAGAAGAACTGGCTTATCCAGCGTGGCTATAATCTTGCCAAAAAAGAAGATAGCTTGATTTGACAACTCCACCAAAAGCAGGGTCTATGGTGACTTGTACTCTGTGTGTGTTAGCCTGTAAATCCCTGGTAGTCTTTAATGTAGTATTCCACTGCGTAGGCACCAGTGCTAGTTGTGCTATACTTCTGCAGGTCACTCATTTTGCCCTTTTAAATGTTGGAATTATGTTGCTGCGATCTAATCCCTTAGGACTTCTTGAAGTCTTGAGAAGCTAGAAATTAAAGTTTCAGGTCCAGTGGTTTTGGGACTCTTGGGGATCACTACCTAGTGCCAATAGATTTGATAGGGTTTTGTGGTGTGGTCCCTCGTTACCCTCTGTTACACAGCAACAAAACTAGATCACCCTGACTGTACTCCTGTCTGGCCTTGAAGTGTATGACTCCATGAAGGACTGTGCTGTGGGAAAGAAAATGCAGAAGGATGAGTGAATATGCCCAAACTGTCGATAAAATAAAATATTAATAAAAAGTCATCATAGTTTTCCAGACGCCAAAATTCAGGCTACAGATGATAAAGCAATATTGGTGCCATGAACCTTTTTCAAGCAAGGCTTTGCTCCTAATACAGGCTGAAGTTTAGAAATTGTACTGTACAGTCCCTCCATTTCCAAAGCAAAAGAGCTTACATTTAATGCGTTGCCTTTTGGGGGTCTCCTAGCATTCTTAATGCCTCGCCACTCAATAGTTTTGTGCTTTGCAGGACCCTGGAGATGAAAGAACCAATAGTGCTGCAAAGGTTATTTCTAGCACAGGAGCAGTTAAGAAACTGTCTGCACACAAATGACAAATTATTGTAATCTGAACAAAGAATGGAACAGTAAAGATCACACCAGTTGGAAACTTTAAAGGAGCTATAGACAGGAAGATGAAAAGATGAATAATAAAAAGATTTCTAATGCTCCCAGATGCAGCAATGTGGCTAATTGGTACAAATGAGAAAGGCTTAAGAAGCAGACTTGAAGATTAATTGCTAAGTTTTTGCTTTCTCCTGCTAGTTACAGTGTTCCCATGCGCAGTGGTGCTGGGGTATGCGTCTGGAGGCTGCTGGAGGAGGGGTCTGGGCTGCGCTGAGATCCTGCAGCAGTGTCTGACCCTACCTCTGCTGTGAAATCAGGAGGAGAAAATACTCCTGTGTGTTGCATTTCTAGCTTTTTCCTAATCCCATTATACCAGCCTGGCTTGCAGCTTGTCTGCATGGCAGGGAACAATAACACTGCTGCAGGAACTGCTAAGGGCTTGGGGCTGATGGACTGCGGGAGCACAGTGCTCCTTTCTGTCCTTAAAGCCTGCAGGTGTCATTCTGCTCCTGGGTGAGCAAAGGAGAAGTTCCCAATGGTACAGCAGGATTGCACCTGGTGAATCTCCTCCAAGCCGGGATAGCACAGCTCTGGGCAGGTGAGCCATGTGGCAGAGAGGATGCTTCAGCCAGCATTTGGGCTACATGCTCCTCCTGGCAAGCAGGTGAGGGGAAGGTGACCCTGCAGGATGCCTCTCAGCACTTCCCCTCCAGCCTTTCGGAGCCCTAGAAGCAGTAGCTGCGTGATCCCTGGGTAGAAAAGATTCAGCTGACAAAAAGGGAGTTGTCTGCTGCTCTTTTGGAGGTTGGAGGCATTTTTCTTTTGGATGTGTGTCAGAAAAGAGTACTGTGTGAGTGTGCTGCCAGAAGGCTCCCTGGGGGCAGAGGAATGCAGGAAAGCAAGAAGCAGGTGGGACACTGAGGTGGCCTGGACATGTCCCATGACGAACTGACTGCGACCCGGCTGTGCAAATCAGCCCAGAAAAATCCCACCCCATGAAGCAGCCAGGCAGGAGCAGGTATCTATATGTGCTTGCAGAGCCTTGGAGCTTGTGGGAGCATTCAAAGCATTCCTGATGGAAAGGATTTCACCATGGAAATTCAAGCCAAACCTCCAAGGTCCACTTTGTTTGAGTGTGACATGTTAATTTGAATTAAAGTTCGCAGTAGTTGGTGTTTTGCCTGTGTTTCATCAAATTTTGCAGAGCCTGGCCTTGGTTTCAGCTTGGCAGCAGGACCTGCGCCTGGGCACCTTTACCTTTGCTTTGCATTTCATTGTAGAAATCTACTTCGGGCCGTAAATCAAATGATAAGATTGCAGAGGACCTGGACTGCGTCTAATAGATGCCATTACATTGCTTGTTCAAAGCCACGTGTGTGACAAGGTCATCTCATAAAGATAGCATAAATGTTATATTTTCTTGACTCCCACAGAGGACTGCGGGAGGGAGAGGCGTAGAGATTGCTGCAGTGCATGGAGCAGAGAGATCCCCTCCGCAGTTCATCCATAATCCATCAGTAGCCTGTCATCTTTTCAAAGTTGCTGTTTTTCAAGCTGCAAACTTCATGGTCACCTCTGTCCTGATGGTACTGAACACACCACCTCCTCCGGATGGGAGTTCTGGGCCCCGGTGTTATGCAGAGGGTCAAAATGGCTTAGGGCTGGTGCTAATCTGGGGGTTGCCTAGGGGAGGAACGGACACTTGCTTCCTTCTGTCCAAACCTGCCTTCAGTACCAGGTGTACTGAGCCTCTATCCCTACTGAAGTCCCAGTGCTTTAGGACCTCTTTGTGCCCCATCTGTTCCCTCAGACCAACTCTCATTTGGTCCCCAAGATTTTTTTTTATTTCCCTTCAGAGAAAGCTGAGCCCTATGAGGTCCACACCATCAGGTCCATGTTAAAACAAAAACAACACTTTTGTGTTGTGCAGACCTGTGGCACCACGACAGACACGTTTCTGGTGATGTCAGTGATGCAGGTGCTGAGCGGTGGTTGCAGTGATGATATAAGAGACTGGCAATTTTTATAGCATCTGACGTACTCCAGCACTGTTCAACTGTGGCTGCAGAAATCCCCACTTCTGTTTCATGCACTGATACTAATGGAATCCTAAAACTGCTGGTCTTTTTACAACGGAGTAAAAATTGCACAAATCTTTTTCCGACAAGTCTTGGCTTGAGAAAAAGATCTAGTGGTGCAGTAAACCTATGAGCCAGCTACCCATCTTTGGGAAATTACATGTGTATCACTGCATGATTCTTCTGTCTTGGAATACAACAGCCTGTCTGCTGCCTTGGTTTCCATTTTAGCAGCACATGCTGCAAGCCAGAGCAGATCTGGAGATCTGGAGTTTGACATGAGACACGGGAAAGGCAGTGCTTTTGCTGTTCCAGCCACAGTGAAAAATCCGCAGAACGTCTTGATGAAGTGTTGGAGCTGCTGAGTGCAGCAAACAGAAGCCGAAGTTTACCTAACTACGCAGGACAGTGCAGCTTCTGAGGTCCCATGGGGTCCATCGTGTGCCTGATTGTGTTTAAACAATACCATCGGTTTCTTGAATACTCTAGAGAAGATTCAGGCTCATTAGCAGATCAGAGACGTTCTTCATTATCCGCTACAGCAGTAAGCAAGCCAACAGATACTTTGCCTTGACACTGCAATATTTAAGGGAGAGGAATCTGTCTGCCAAGTGCTAAGTTGTCTTCCTGTTTTAAATAATAAGTATAATAAATTAAACTCTTCTTGATCTTTACTATCGTGTGATAATTTACTTGCCCTTTAATTGGGCAAGTTTTATTTTGGCGCTCGTCTGGGACTCTAGATCGGAAAAGCCTTGTAATTTAAAAAAAAAAAAAAAAAAAAAAAAAAAGAATTGCCGTAAGGCAGGACATGAAGGCTGGTGTTAAACAGGCTTAAAGTACTTGGAGAGTGATTAGTGCACTGCTGTTGTGATGTTAAAACGGCACTTCAGTGATAAATTAACTCAGTGCTCAGAGTGCCAATATCCATTTGGGGCAATTTGCTCTTTTTACAGCTCTATGGCGGTTCCCTCCTGCTAGGAGGGACGAGAGGAACACACCGAGCTGCCACCTGGGTAGAGTCCTGCCAGACTGCAGTGGCTTTCTGCTGTATCTTCGTGCTGCCCTGTGTCCTGGCCAGCAGCTCATTGCCTGGGCAGTGGCTTGGTGAAGCAGTTTGTGGAGTGCTCCTAGAGGTTACCTGCTTCCAGGTGTTCTTGAGGTAAGCACACTTCGAAGGCTTAAAATATAGCTTACAAGACTTGCTACAGAGCTAAGGAACTTCTAATAAATCTGCTGCCTCTTTTTGTCCCACAAATACCCTTAGAAGAGGTGATGCTGGCTGTGGCGGACCGAAGTCCTCTGTTCACCTTTTGCCCCAGAACTCAGAAATACTGGGACACGAGGGTGCCCTTTTACAGACTTTTAAAGAAAAGTGGCAAACCAGAGAGGCTGCGTGTGACAGAGGTGCTGGCTCTGCTGCAGGTGGAGATGTCTGTGACACTGAGCCCTGGGCACCACCCAGAGGACACCAGGTCTTGCAGTGCGCAAACCGAGTGTGGCTTCCAGGCCTCGATCCTCCCCATGGAACTCCTCAAAACCTCTCTGGTGTTGAAAATGGGAAGTTTCTTAGCTAAAAGCCTGGGTTTTATTTACATAGTTGATGTTGAAAAACAGCTATAGATAGTGGCAGAGACCTGAGGCCCTACTGCACACCTAACAAACCATGGTAATATCAAGGGAATCTTAAAGCACCTACATTTGCAACAAGACCTTGAGGTGGTGTGAATGGTGAGAGTTACTCTCTCTTCACAGCAATCCACAGCTGCCGTTATGTTGAGGAAACACGGCTATACCTACATATTAAAGATTATTGTTACAAAGGGAGAAGCAGGGGGGAGAAGCTGTCAATCAGATTTAATGTGTGGCTACCGTCTGGACTGGCAGGGGCAATACCTCTAAGGCTTCTGGGAGCGAGGGAAAACAGATACCCATTGCAGTAACCAGGCATTCCAGCTATGTTTTAGCACCCTTGAGAACTGCTTGTGTACACACCTTAAATTCTTGCAGGCATATGGAACAAGTGTGTTCAAATAACTGCCCTGATTAAACATGTCATTACCGCAGGTTAACCCTGCAAATGTGTATGTACTGTGCTGGGGTTAAAGGAGGGGCAGGTTCCTTGCACTGAAACCTGCCCTAACCAAGTTTGGTGTGTTATATAAATAGCTCTCCCAAATAGCTGAGCAATTCTGCTTTCTAAAGGCAAAAGAAGGCCTCTTTGGTAATGGAAACTGTGGTGATTAGTAAGTGTTGTGGATAAAGAGAGGATATGAAAGTAGCATAGGAATCCTTTGATATAATGCTCGCTGTTCCTGAGGCATTTTCTTCTCGTCTTAACTTTAAGTTTCCCCTGTAGTATGTCAGTGAGTCTACCTCCTAAATTTGCACTCTAAAGCTATTTTATGTTGCTGTTCTACGTGAAAATGTACTTTCCATCCTGAGTTGTGCTGGGCATACCCTGGGGAAAATGCTATTAAAAAACATCAATGTAAGAATATTGATTTGAGTCTTTATAGAAACCATTTGGGCTAGATTTGGGCCCTTGCTGTGTTCATCTAGGGAATGATAACACAGGCCAAGCAATTCATTTCTCTTAAAGTTACCTGCTAAAAGTTAGGCACGTAGTGTAAGCCAGTTGCTGAGGCTTCTGTGGTCAAAGCAGCTGAAGGAGCACTGCTGAGGGTGATTTGTGTGTTAGGAATGGATGAGCTTCTGAAAGTGCCTGACTCCTTCCATGGACCAGAGGAGTCTAGATGGCTGAGATCACACCCCCAAGGAGTGGTTCAGGTTCCCAGTGCCGTTTAGACACGCTGTCCTATGCAAGTGATATGCTGGGAGCTGGGAGATGTGATGGCTCTGGGAAACCCGTTCCTTTTTCAAAGAGGTGTGTACCTCTCTTCTGGCCTCCAGGAGGGATACTTTAGGCAGTTTAAAATGCCAATGGATGCTTGTTTAGGCATGTAAATCCCATGCCTGACACTTAGAACCCCAATTTTACTGAGGTGTATCATGACTGTTTCACTGGCTTTCCTGGCCACAGGAGCTGAAGTGGCTCCAGCCCTTTCCTACTGCTCAAAGAGGGCTCACAGAATACCCAGGGCTTTGGGGAGGCAACGACCTTCTGTGGTCATCTGGGTTTGTCCCCAGAGATCTTCTGTATGCATATTTTCATCAGCCTGGTCTCACTTCCAGTGACCTGATGCTTTCCAGTGATTTGGGGGGGATCAGGTACAGCTGGTGCCCTTAGTCCCGGGGTACTGGCAGGTGTATGTACACCCCTAAGGCATTTCCTGAATCAGTCCCATCCTGTGCTCATGTTGATCTTGGCTGAGAACTGCTGAATCCTGCCAGCAGGTTGATTCTTCCTCGTAGCTGTGTTGCTGCAGTTATAGGGGCACGCCCAGGGAGATGCTTCTGAGCAGGAGCAGGGGTGTACCGCTGCATAACAGACACTCTGAGTTACTCCATGGAGAAATAAGCTGAGACTTGGAGATGGCAAATGTGTCAGAATTGAGTCTGTACATATTAGTTGCAAGAAAATGCTGAGATTTTTGGCCAGAAGTCAGTTAATCTGGATCAGCTGCAGAGGCTCACCAGGGCTTTCCCTGCTCCCCCTGTCCTGTTGCTTTACAGCAGCTGAGGATTGAGCTCATGGGCTTTGAAGCACCTAGCAGTGAAAAACAGGTAGAAAATAGACCCCCTGGCAACACCTGTAGCAAGCAACAGGTACATTCCTGAAGTTACACAGCAGCATAATTAACACAGGATAAGCCTGCCAGACTTAATTTACTTTTAAAAGCCCTATCAAATTTAATTTGTGAGTGCAGTTCTTCCATCTGCTTTCAGGCATTATCTCTGGAGTTCAGGAGAAAAACATATGTCTTGTGGTTAATAAGAATTTGTTTTAATGGATCATATGACTGGGTGATTAATAACTGCTCGGCTCCGATTGTTCTCATTACAATGATCGCATGCAGCCCTGCTGCCCAGCCCCAACCTACTGTCGTGAAAAAAAGATCATAAAATGGGAGATGAAAAATTCCTCTGCCTGAGATGAAAGCAAATGGATCAAGAGGCTGGCTGCACCGAGCTGTGCAGGGAAATCGCCTTCCTATGGTTCTTATTATTTCTCTTTGGGGATTATGTATCAGATCATCAGCCATGCACAGAGCAGGGCACTCCGCTCTGTACACAGACGTGTGACTTGATCTAACGTCTGGCTGCGCTGGCATGCAGGAGGGCCTGAGCAAAACCTGCTTTCCACAGGCTCCCTGTAACCTCGGGCAAGTCCCCTAAACCCCTTCAGAAGCAGGACCCACGCAAAAGTGCTCTCTGACCCCACCACACTTTCCTCTTTCACTGGCTTTAACTTCAGGTCACTTCTTCACCATGGGAAGGCTCAGCGTCGCCGGAGCCGTGGGAGAGGTGCACCAGATTTCCACGAGTGCAAATGAGACTGGAACGTGACCTTCTGCTTAACGACCAACTGGTGCCTTCATTTATCACAAGAACCAAATCCAAAGCGATTCGTCATATTTGCTTTCAGGATACGCTGGCTGGCTATTGGAAATGCTGGGCGCTTTGTTGTTTGGCAGAGACTCAAACCAGTTATACAAGAGGAAATTCCACTTATTAAAAGAGTCCAGTGATTAGGTTATCATCATCTCAACTTCCCATTTCTTTCCTGTTCACAATAAAAGCTTGAAAGAGACAGAAGTTTATCTGGTTGTTCCTAAAGGCGCTGCCGGGCAGGAAGCAAGGAGCCCCATCGCTGCACGGCCCCGGGCGCAGCGGGCGGTCAGGCATGTGCTCCCCGGGTCGTAAAGAACGCAGACCGGAACAGGTAACTGGTGTCACTGGGGCTTTGATTTGCTTTTCCAGTGTTAACCTCACGTTAACCCTCAGAGCAGGAGGTCAGGGAAAGGTTGCAGCCTCAGACACTGGGAGGAGGAGTTCTGCTCGTCTGAAACGCGTGGTTCCTGAAGCTTGTGTGCCATGATAACAGGAGGGATGACTGCTGAGTAAAGTTGCCATTTCAGCTGAGAACTCTCAGCCAGTTTATCTGCAAAAGGAGAAAGCAAGAGGTACTTAAAAGTAGAGAGTAAAATCAATGGCCCCCAGAAGCTGAGAGGGAGAAGTGAATTATTTCGAAGCCTCTTCCCTCTCCGTGAGCCATGCCCGGCACTGGCATTACCACCAAAGTGCTGCTCTGCCCCGGTGCAGACACCTCATTGCTTCGTGCTGCAGGGTGGAAGATGTACACTGCTTCCAGGGCAGATCCCAAGGCTGGGATCAGATGTCCTTCCTCTGGGGCACAAGGTAGCTACCCAGGCACTGCAGCCTTGGTGCAGCCCTTCTGGGCACCAAGTGATCTGGGCTCTGGTAACTTCCCTTCAGACTGCAGTGCCTGAAGTTGCCATCTGTCCTTACAGCTTCCTTTTGCTGTGGGAGAGTGAGGGCACCAGGAACGAAGTGTGAAACTCAGATGTGGGCATGAAGCCTTTGTACTGCGACATAAAAATAGCACTGACTGCACAATTGCAACTATAGGAATGTAAAGAGGGGAAATCAAAGCTCACACAGCAAATATTTCACCGGCGACTCTGTTCTCTCCGTAAGGGGCAGACAGATGGGGCCAATTTGATCAAACCAGGAAGCTCTCTGCCAAGCTGCATTCATTCATCTGCTCTGAAATATTAGGTAGCATATGGCAACTGGTCCTTTCTGATATGTTCCTGCACTGGCATGATGATGACCGCATCTCTGTGGTGAGGTGTGCAATAAAATAGGCCATGCAAGGGAGACATGAGAGGCACTGCTGAAGGTGGCCCATGGCTTGTGTTGGGGGTTGGGCAGGAGGATGCAAGGAAGAAGGGAGGGTTGTGATTTCTGTAGAACAGGGTTTTTTATTTTTGTTTTGTTTTGTTTTAAATAAAATAAAATCCTGAAGTGGTGCTGCACTAAGTGCTGTGGAGCATGGAGGTGTTGTGGAGGCTGCCTTGGGCTTCATTTCCTCTTGGGCTGTGTGTTGGGATGGTGTCCATTGCCCCAAACTCTTAGCACACTTAGTGCTGCTGTCTATTATTTAATATTCCTACTGTATCATTGAACTCCTGTTGGCAAAGATGGGGTTTGTACGCTGAAATGGATGTGTTTGTACTGGATGCTGTCACCAAGAGCTCCGGTCTTAGCAGTCATCCTTCTAGCACAGCTTTTCTCACCTGGCTGCAGACGAATCCTCCACTCATCAATAATTTCACAGCCCCACACTTTGAGTATTTCTGCCCTGCAGAGGGAGGTAGTTGTGCACATCCCCTCAGTTCCTCCTTCAGTCCAGTGTCACACAATGCAGCAAGCACAAGAAGCAGGTCTGTTTGGAAAATGCCATGTACTTTGAGTGAAATACTTAACAAGATGGTGAGTTTAATTATAGGTTCCATGGAACAAAGGTTTCACTTGTAGTTTGTTTAGGATTTTTTTTGTTGTTGTTGTTGTTGTTCTAGGCTTGTTTTTAATTTTATTTTCAGCTGGAAAAAAAAAAAATAGAGAAGTTAAGATGGAAAAAATCTGGGGGAACAGCTCTGTGGTTTTCCAAACTTTGAAAGAGGAAAAAAAAATCTTTAAAGAGGAAAAGGAAGAAAGGAATGGAAAGCCAGAGACCTTACAGAACTGGGGAACAAAACCAAAATGACACTTTTTAAAATGAACATTTAGTATTTTGTTTCAATCTGAAAGCTTTCATTAAAAAACTAATTCAACCAAACAGCTGTTTGTGGACACTCCTGGGTTCCCTTGGAAACCCGATTTGTTTTTTCAAGGCCAGGACTTTATGAAGAAAATTGTAGCCACGTCGTAGCTGTTCAACTGCCTGAGATTTGTGGAGCATGTTAATCAGTCACCTCGTCCTGCAGGTGCAGGATGTTATAAATAGTAGTTACAGAGAGGTGGCGTGGTGCCAGTCTTAATCCCTCTCTCTCCTCCACATCCTGAAGTCAGCATCTCCAGAAAGCCCTGTGCTTACTGAGGCTCCACAAATCACTACATCTGGATTTTTCCATCCAGTTCCAGGCAGCATCCCTCGTGCCTTCACACTGTCATTTGTGGTTCTCTGAGTGCTCTGCCTGGGTCCCTCTGAGATGCTCACCCGTCACGGAGCTGGCAGAACTTGGTGGCTGGCTGTGGCTGTGTTTTATAGAGCTTCCCCTCGCACTGCTGTCACTTAGCACGGGTTAATCAATCACTCTCTTAACCTTCACAAAAGGTTCTGATAGTGGAAAATGGAAAAGAACACCTTTTAATGGCAAATACTTAGCCTGATTATCTTTTTTATATATTTTTTTTTTAAATTGATGACACTACTGAATGAGAACAGGCTCTCTGCCAGATGCTGCCCCTAGAGTGTTTCAGACTAAAGTTTTGGTCAGAGCCTCTGCTTCTGTGCTCTCCCCTTTAGCAACCACTGCTGTTCCACACGCCTCCCTTGATGCTTGCCTTGCCTACACAATGAAACCTGCTGCAAACCACCCTGGCACCAAAGCCCAACCTTGTCCATGCTCCGTCCAGCATTTCTCCTGGAAACGGGCTGGGTGCTGAGTGAGCCTTGACCATGCTGCAGTCAGGGGATACTTGAGCAGCCACACGTGCTTCTTGTGGTTTCTTGTGCCACCCCCAATGAGGGATGTTGGCATTGGCGTCACACGGGGAAGAGAAAGCAGAACTGTCAAGGTCGTGGGCTTGTGTCACTTGTTGTTAATGTAGCAACTTCTTTGGGGTTTTGATAAAAAGCAGGCTATGTGCCCCCTCTGAGGAACCTGAGCTCTGCTGATCTCTTTGCTCTGCAAAAATGCCCAAATTTAAAAGGTAGAAAGAGGCCTGTTTCCAAGTGATATTATCCCCTGAAAGGTCGGTATGCTGGAAAATAATTAGCTGTCAAGGCAAGTTGCTCGTGCGGCCTGCCCCCTGTCGCCAAATGAATTTCAGTGAGCTCAGATTTGAGGCAGAATCACCAGGGGAAGGGGGAAGCTGTCCCCAGATTAGATATGGCACGCTTATACGACACAAGAATTTATTACTTAGTCCAGTTTACAGGAGGTCAGAAAGAAAATAACAACCCTCTTTGCTTTGTGAAATAGATACAGAGTTTGAGTGTTACCAGGGGCTGTTAAGTCTTAATAAATTCTGTGGGTGACTTACATGATGGACAGATTTATCTCCATCGTGCTATTTTGTTGCTTCCAGATGAATCCTAACCAGCATGGATACGAAACTTTTCTCCTTTTAATACACATCAAAAACTTAACACAACCTCTACTCCATATCGCCTGGCAGCAGTAGGAGCCCGGGCCGTGGTTTTACGGGGGAAATAGCATTTTCTTCAAGGTGGAATATTATGGATAAATGCCTCGCATTTCCTGGTGTTGTCTGGCAACATGTGTGGAGCAGTTCCCAGCCCATTCCTCGAGGCTTTTACAATATTAAGAGGCTTACCGAAACGCCAAGCAGCAAAAAAGTTATTAGAGGAATGTGTTAAAAAGAGGAGGAAAAAAAGAGGGGAGCACAAGAAAACTCATAAGATTTCATCAGAGTGTATTGGGTTTAATGGGAAAGTAATTCCATGGGGATGTGGGACACTCAACTTCTGCCCACCCCACTTGTTGCTTAGCTAAAGGTGCCCTGTGCCCAGTTTTCCTCTCTAAAGCAAGACTGATTGAACTTTTCAGGGACACAACAGCATCCAGTTCATGGGCTCTCTTGGGCAGGGGAGGTGGAGGTGAGAGGGGCATGTGATGGAGAAATCTGCAGTGGGGCCACTTGGAAGAGCACCTAGTGGGCGGCTGGCACTGTGTCCAGCCAAGGAGGATTCAGAGGCTTCAGGTGGGTCTTGTCCCTGATTTTCCTGTGGCAGGGAGCATGGTGGATTCTGCTCTGAACTGAGCTGGAGAAATCCTGCAGTACCCTGGATGGGGAAGCCAGGTCCTCACTGGTAGTGTCAGCAGGATGGATGGGGCAGGAAGGAGGGAGATGCAGGGGGCAGGAGGGTGTTGGGCATTTCAGCCTTGGGTGACCCAGTCCTCAGGGAAGGGGCTGAGACCTTTAGGTACATGGTGTTGATTTCTTGCAAGCAATTTCANAAAAAAAAAAATTAAAAAAAAAAAAAAAAAAAAAAAAAAAAGGAAGGGAAGGAAAAGCTCCGTGTCGTACGGCAATGGCTGGGCTGTTTCAGGCTCTGAAGCAAGGGAGTGAAAGCAGCCAAACGTCCTGAACTCCTCCGGACCAGTGCCTGCACAGCTGGCTGCTCCTGGCCCCAGGGTGAGTGGGGAAGAGGCAGAGTGGGGATGCAGGGTGGCTACATCCCACCTGGCAATAGGAAAAAATGAGGCTTCTGACCTGGAAATGCAATTCCCAAAGCAATTGGCAGACCCATCTGCGTGCCACCTCTGCACGTGGCCTGGCTGTAGAGCAGGAGCAGAGAGAGTCTCGGGCAGGGGCAGGGGGGTTACAAGGGTGAGGGGATGCTGCTGGGCAGATGGAGCGAGAAGTGTGCACGTGTGGGCTCTCGCCCGGTGGCTTCTGCTTCAGCATATGGGATTCCTTAATAACAGCAAGTATCCCCCAGTGGTTTCTCCCTCTCTTATTCCTTCTAATTAAATAAATACCAACACATTTGGAAGAAACTGCGTAGTCACATTGCGTTAGCCACAAGAAGACAGATTTTTTTTTTTCTCAGAATATCCTACAACTATTAATTAATCCGACCTCCTGACAATTCTGCAGGGATATATGATAGCAATCAGTTCTGGATGGGGAAATTGAGTCATACAGATCTGAAAGGACTGGTTCAGCACATGGTGGGGCAGGGCTGGAAATGGAAACCAGAACGCTTGCCTTGCTGTTTCCTGCTCTAGCCACGCTCTGTCTGCCTTCTCCTTGCAAAGCAGTGTGCAAGTTGGTGGAAAAGTTTTGCTAAAGGAAGTGATCTTAGTTGCTAGCTTTCAAAGGGTTATTGCAAACACAGATTGATGGGGCGGGGAATGGACTTTAAACATTATGGCAAACGCCTTAGCAGTGTCCCTTTCAAGTTAAAGCTTGAAGTAAGGGAATTTGACTGATGTATGCTTTTATCAAAGCTATTCCCTACTATGTTAGGCACAGTAGCCTACGGAAGTTAAGAAGTTAATGGGGGAAGCAGGCATTAAACAGAAAGATCAAATGCATGAGATAATAGCCAAAGGGATAAAAAAACGACACAGCACCTGAGAGTGGCAATAAATGTAAAATGCTTATCTCTCATTTCAGATGTATGATTAACTGCTTCTAAATATACTGGGAACTGCACAATAAAAGGGGAAGATGTGGATGAGCTATAATGTGGTCAAAATGCTTCAGGAGCTCTGACCAAATAACACATAAAAGCCTTCTGGGCCCCAAGCCGCCAAGGATGTGTTCTGTCCCTATGAGGGCAAACAGAAAGATCCAGGGATTTATATATATATATATATATATATCGGAAGAAAAAAATCAGATAAACAGCTGATGTACTGAAAAGAACAGTAGGAAAAGTTACTGGATTGGCGAGGATGGAATATGGAGAGTCGGACAACAGCGAAGTTCTGTTTGCTGTTCCAGAAGGGGTATGGGTTTTGTTTCCTTTCCACTACTGAAAATGCCCTTTGTGGATTTCAGATCAGGGAGATTTTCCCAGTCTTGTGTCTCTGAAGAACTCTTACCTCTTTTACTCGCCTATTTGCAAATGGTACTTTGCATGGGAATGCTCTCCCACTTATTGCTGCAACGCTGGGTTTCTCCAGATGCAAAACATCTTTTGGAAATACTTTCAAATCAGCACTTCGACCCATTGCAGAGGACGACTTTGATGTTTGCGTTTCTTTCAGCAGCAGTGCTTTGCCCAACTGGAACTTCTCATCCCAGGGCACCAGAGAGCCTTGCAAAAACAATTCATTCCGCTTTTTTGACGTAGCTCACAAGTGCTGCATTATGCAAAGGAGCAAGAGCCCAGAGGGTTTGGTCCTCTGCCTCCCTGTGTGCATTGTCTTACACAGGGCAAACTGTCAGGACCCATGACTCAACAGCTAAAATCGTGTCCTGCTCTGGGCTTGATCTGTGAATTGGTTTGCACCTCTCCTGTAGTGCAAAATAGCTTCAAGGAAGTACAACATGATCCTCTTTTAAGGCCACCTTACGATTTTACAGTAGTAGCAATAAGCCTTGAATCCACCAGGAATCTGGAAATTGGCTGCCAGCAAACCCTGTTCCTGCATGCCCACCCCATCCCTGTGGGCCTCTGGGCACCAAACCCCTAGGTGCAGAGAGAAACCTGGTTTTGGAAATACCCAAGATGCTGGGACGCTGGCTGGATTCCCCCTTCCCCAGCTGGTCCTGCTGACCCCTTGGGGTGGTTCTGCAGAGAAGCAACAAGCGCCCATGGAGGAGGTGATGGGGCTTAATTCGTCCCAGGGAGTGGAGAAATTAGGGTAGACCTCGACTTGCTGTTGCATGGGGAAATGGAAGAGACTGCACTGGAGGTGTCTGGGAGACCAGACCAGCCGTTTGAGTGCTTTGTGTTGTTTGGATCCTATCTTAGTACGGCGCTCCAGGACCCTTCCTTTTGGCTCTGTTTTCTGTGCTGTCCCAATGTTTAAAAAAAAAAAAAAAAAAAAAAAAATCACTGTAATCAAGGCATTGATTAGGTGCATTGGGAAGATGTTTGCATTGGAGCTGGGCCAGCCTGGCTTGAATATTTCTCCCAGAAGTGCTTGGGCTGCTGCTGTTCGCAGCAGGGTAATGCCACCGATTTTGTGTGGATTTGTTGCTCAGAGGGAGGCCTGGGTAGGTGCTAATGAACGCTAAAGGAGTGAAATGATACATGATAGCTGTGATGGCTGGAGGAGTGGGAAGCTGTTAGGGGCTGCTGAGGCAGTTATGAGATGGCAAGATGGAGATGGATTACACAGGCATGTAAAAATAGCATGAACTGGAAATTCAGATTTTCTACAGTAATCCCAGTTTGCAGCTCTGGTCCTGGCTCCTGTGGCTCTTTTGATATTGTCTGCACCTTGAGGTACAGACAGCGATGTGAGTCATGACTTTTATTCATCTGATTTTTTTTCCTCTCCCTTACTATTTCAAGTCAGATCATTCCTGCAGTCCTAATTGTGAAGGGCCAATGTATAAAACTATTCCTGGTTCTCAAGCTTGCACATCAATAATGCCAGGAGCATCTAGGTCAGGTTCACCACCCGTGTGCACCACGGCATGATAACAGGCCTGTTAGCTTCACAAGGAAATACCATGGGGGCACAGATGTCGCAGAAATACTTGCTTGTGGCCATGCAGATGTGCACAATCTTTGGTGCTGCTGAAGTTGCTCTGGCAGCCAGCTCCTACCAGGCCTCTTGGCCTGCTCTGCTGCAGCTCTGGGATGTGTTCTTGCACAGATGTGGCGTGGGGTGCTGGAGAAGGAGCAGCAGCATCAAGCTGGAAATGGGTAAAGCTGAGATGTGCCCACAGCAGATCTGAGCTACAGGTGCTGTCTCCAGGAATGGCACCAAAGCTCGGTGGAGGGGATGACCGCTGTCTGCACAAGCTGCCAGCACAGCAAGAGGCAGCTCAAAGCACCAGAGCTCAGGACTGCTTCAGGCAGTGGCATTTACCCAAGGTGCTCACATGTGGGGCCCAGCCAAGTCGCTGCATCACAGATCCACAACAGAACGAGGCTATGAAGCAGGCCAGACCATTCCTTTCTCTGAGGCTTTCCTCTCTGTGACAGCAACCAGGTTCCTGTCCATGTGTGAAAGGCTTAGGAGTTTGCTGCGGGACTGAAGAGACCCTCTGGGACTGTCCTGCTGGGCAGGAGCATGGGGTGTCATGGGGACAGGGCTGTCTGGGCACAGCTGTGAGAGTTTTGGAGTAGAAAAGAGGGAGTTCATGGCCAAACAGCTAGCCAGGGTAGGAATGGGAGCCAAGATGAAGGGGAGGCCAGCGAGGGAGGGTCAGGGAGAACAAAACCTCACAATGCTGAGGGCTGTAAATCTCCCAGAGTTGCAGCAGGCACCAAAGAGAAAGAACAGAAAGGTCCTCGGAGCGTGGTTGCACAGAAGAGAGGTGGCAGCTGGTATGATAAATCTCCTGCCCTTTGTGGATCTTTAGATGAAGCCTCTGAGTAAACGAGGAAAGGTAAGGAAAGGTCTTTGTGGCCCTTTTTCTTTCATCACGATGGGCTGCTCGGCCTGGAGTAAATGAGAAACAGCCCCAGCCATGGTCAGCTCTGCCGCAGTGCCAGCTCTGCCTCTTCCCCAGCGTAAAGCAGCACGACGTGCGTCACCGTGCCGCCGTGCCCTGCACGTCATTCTGGTTCAGCTCGCTCCGAGCCGGCTGTGCCGCAGCCTTGGTCAGCATAATCTGGCCTTGAGTACCTCAAATAGCAGCATTGATGTTATAAATATTTAAAATATTATTTAAAACAACGTAAGCAGACATGGAGTTCTATTGCTTATCCAGGGTAAAAGAGCAATAGGTTTTTTTTTGTCCCTAGTTCCCTATGTTTTGAAGACTCTAAGTTCCAGCTCCAGCCTTGAAAAATATGTGTATCTATTGGATTTCTGCTGTGGTCACAACAAGGAGACCAAAGCACGGAGCTGGCTGTGCCATGCTGGCACCATGTGAGCAGATCAAAGGTATTTCAGCACCCGCTGAGCATCTCCTCGGCCCCTCTCCTAGTAGCAGGCTTCCAGTCCTCCACCAGCACACACCTATTTCAGCTGCCAGAGCCTGTTTTGGCCGTGGTGCCTTCATAGCCCTGCGGGGTCTGAGTGCCTCTCACTTGTCTGGGGAGCTTAATCTTACTAGGGTCTGCTTTCCAGAAGGGAAAAAAAAATATAAAATAAATAAGCAGGAGGTGGTTAATTGGTAGTTTTGAGAATATCTCAAGAAAATAATATACAGACATGCAAATTGTGTAAGCTTTTGGGGCAGAATCATGGTTCTTCAGGTCTGACCCATGTCCAGAGGGAAGATAAATGGACCCTGACGTGACTGGGAAACCATCTGATCTGGTCAGCATTAATCCATCCCTTCTGCTAGCTCCTGCCTCAGCCGGTGGCAGTAAACCAGCCGTGGTGTGGTGTGGGCTGCAGGACTCCCCATGCCTGAGCAGTCACTGCCAGCGGACTGAGTTTCCTCCTATCCCTTCCTTTGCACTGAGTGCTCATCTGCTCTTCCCTCGCTTTGCACTACTTCTTCTTCCCTTTTTCTTCACCCCTTTTTCCTGTGAATACAACTAGGTAGTCCGAGGGAGGCAGAGGAAGTGGCAATCAATTAAAAGCCCAACACAGTGCCTTTGTGCCTGGCTTTGCAGCCGTGATGAATGGCTGTCTTGTCAAAAAAGGCTTCTACTGTATTAAGAAAGCGTTCTACCTTAGCCCGTTGTGATCCTGCTTGCAAAAGTCTCATTACTGTGCCAGCAATAATAGTGTCTAATTAAGCAGAATAAAGAGAGATGAAGCGTAATGGCTACAGGATAGAGAAGTTATTTGTCAGATGGAGGTAATAAATTACTGAGTCTTGTGTTCTGGTATGCTGGAAAAGAAGTAGCCAGAAAGAGCTGAAAACTGGAAACTTGTTTTTCTGTTTGATAAATTGACCGGCTCGGGACGGTATTTATTTGTGCATTGCTTCAACAGAATTTGTTTTTTTCCGCTGTTAATGCACAGAGCAGAACCACAGGCGCTGGGGTGGAAGCAGCGCAGTGACGAGATCAGCTGGCCGCTGTGTGGGGCCAGGCGGGTATTGCTGCCCGCTGGGGAGCAGGGGTGGGCTGGAGGGAGCTCCCCTGCCTGGCAGCGTCCCTGGGAGCCCTGGGCCCCGCTTTGGCTCCTGCATCATCGCCGGGTCGTGGCCCTGTGCAGAGCTCCACGGATCGCATTCTGTGGGGGAAAGGTGCACGGATGCCAGCGGGGTCAAGCTGCGAGTCCCCGGCTGTGGATAATGCACAATTCCTGACAAAATGAGGCGGCTGGAGCCGTTCTGAGATAAAACCCTGCCTGTCACTCTGTTGCATGAACCCATATTCCAATTTTATCTGCGGAGCGCGCTTCTCTTTTATCCGGTTTCCTGTTTGAAGGGATTTGAGCAGAATAGATAATCCTAACTTTGAACATAAATCACCGGGCTGCGTGGCTGATAGATGCTTTGCACTTTCTTATGATAATAGCTGATTGGAGGCTGGGAGGGAAAATGCCAGGGGCTTATCTCTGTAGAGCAGCATTCGGGGGTGCGTGGATGGCTGAGGGAGGGGAGGGTTCAGCACAAGGTGGGGCTGTTTGTGTGTATTTATCTTTTTTTGTTTAGTTTGAACATCTGAACGCAAGCAGAGATGCTCTGGGATATTGCTGTGAACTTGGGCAGTTGGGGTCTGCAAAGGCAGCGCGTTACATGGGGAGGGCAAATGTCCTCCATGGGCCTCTGAGAGTGCCAAATCCATTTGGTACAAGGAGGTGAGAGCTGGTCTGAGCCTCACGTGGTTCATTTGGAGTCTGAGATTCCCCCTCCAGAGACTTGGGGATGCCAAAGACCCATTAAATAGCATCCGTGACTTGTTAATATTTTATTAAAAATAGGATTTTTTTTTTTTTAAGAATATAGCTCCTGTTTTTTTCTTATTACCCACAGTATAGATGAGAGCTCAGAAAGTGCACTTTTCCCTCTGAAGATGAAAATCCCCAGAAAGGTCATGTTTCACTTTGGTTTTGAACGTTTCTTATTTTTAAAAGATTTATTTTACTCCAATTAGCTTAAATTTCAAAGTAATTTAAAACCAAAAAACTGGATTCTTTTTTTGCTTACAACTGCTGTCTTTTTTTTTTTTTTAAATTAAAAAAAAAAGAAAGCAAAAACAAAGCAACATCAAAACAGATGCTTTCCCAGGAAAACCTTTTTTTTTTTTTTTTTTTTTTTTTTTTTTATGAAACAAATTAATTGGCATTTTCTAATCAAATCTTCAAAAAACTTCCAGGCAGCTTTACTGAAGCATTGAAGTACCCTTTTTAAATGTAAGGTTTCATAATCTCACCCTGAGAAAGTCTTCTTTTTCCAGTGACTGTAAATGGTGCCTTGGCAACAGCTTTGGACTAGATGCTTGGTCTTTTGCCTTAAAAGACGTGTATTTTGGTTCAGAGGAGGACTGCAGGTTTGAAGCAAATCCCTGTTGTGTCTCCAGGTGTGCTCCAGATGCTCTCCATCCCCTGATGGAGGTGTAATGCTCTAAAGCAAAGGCTGATTTTTCCAGCTCTGCAGGACAAGCACGGTCAGGATGTTTATTCTGGGGCACCAGACCAAACTTTGTGCAAAATCGGTCTCCCCAAAGCTGCATATTGCAAAGATGGTCCAGTATCAGGACGAGGTGTGCAGATGCCCCATTACACCAAATTGCTTGTCAGTACAGATGCAGTTTTCAACACCTGCAGTTAGGCCAGCTGAAGATCATCTCATGTGCTTCAGCCCTGTTTGAAAGAAGGTAACAGAATCTGGATTATTGGGGTGGTTTGCAGACACTTCATGTCCTTTGTCACAAGTAGGTACTAGTCACGGGAGGGATTCAGGTCTAAGCCTCAGAAGAAGGGGGGAAGATGTGGGGTCTGGTTCTGGTGCCTCTCTTGCAGTGTGCCAGGGGCTCTCCAGGAGGCATCGTGCCTCCGGATCCAAAATTCACAGCATTGCTCTGTGCTTCTGCTGATCTGATGGCAGTAAGTGCTTTGCTGAAGTGCGTGGAAGGTCTCCAGGGTGATGGACGATCCCTTGCAGATATCTGCTCATGTCCATGGGGAGAACCTCGAGGGGAATAGACCCAGGAAAGTGCACCCTGCCCTGCCCAGGAGGGACAGCCCAAGGAACTGGCATCTAAGGCAAACCGAGGGGAGAGCAGTGTGAGCAACGTGGTGCTGCACGTGGGGGAATGACCCAGGCTGAATGCTGAATTGTACCCACCCTGCTGCCTCTTGCCTCCTTGGTGCTCACGGGTTATTCTGGTAGTTAGCAGTAGCTGCATCTGGTAAGAAAATCCATCACCTTCACTACCCCCTAGTAATATTTCCATCCCCATGGAAGTGGATGGTGTCTCATGCTCCTTCTTCTTTACAGACCAGGAGGAGTTTGAACTATTTCTGCCATATCACTTCACGTTCTCTGGGTGAGGGTAGGCATTGTGACAAACGTGCATTTTAAGGCATGAGATATGACCGTGGAATTTAGTCCATACATAGCGGAGCCATGAATGTTTCCTTTTGTGAAACAGAATAGTAGCATTTCAAAAGAGAAATCTTTGGGCTTTTGGATGAAAAGTGAGGTCTATTTTTAGTTGGGAGCATTCAATTTTTTTTAAAAAAAGTACTTGAAACAAACCCCTGCATTTTCTTAGTAGACATTTGTTTTTGTCCAGAAGCCCAGTTTTCTGGGAACCAGAATTTTTTTGATGGTCTTAATTATTCTGTTGCAGTTTCAAAGGGAGTGACATGAGCATGTAATGGAAAAGGACAATAAGTGATCAAGTCTCCCGTAGAAGACAATTTGGTAAGGTAATCTCCTCAGACAACCAGTTCTTTCAACTTGTGAGAAAATTCCTATTGAGCTTGAACAGGTCAATAACATTTTCCCCCATTTGTAGAGGAACAGAGAAATTAACTTTTTTTTTTTTTTTTTTTTCCCTAGCATTTTTGTTATTTAACAGCCTTTCAGCAACCCATTTCCTATGCTATTTTAAGCTGCAGGCACAGTTAGGAGACCACATCTAAGAGTGACGATTTAAATCTCTAGACAGCTCAGGAGATAAGTCAAAACAAATTTCAGGATGTTCCTCTAAAGAGCTGTTTCCACTTAAGTAAGTCCCGTTGGGAGCCTGGTTAAAGAATCACCTAATCCACTACACATTTTATACATTTAAACAGGTCCATTTGGAAGAAAGTTTGTGGAAATTTCTGTGCTGTGCATACATAATGAACACCATCAGAGAAGACTGGAAATTGCCGCTGTTTTTCAGCTCTTCACTTTGTTGATGTTGATAACTTTACGGTATCTTGGTTTTATTTTTTTTTTTTTACTGCCATGCTCAAAGTTACTGCACCATGCAGAGCTCCCCCCCTGCTCCCCAGAAATGTAATAAATGCAGCAAGGCTGCTTGGTATAAGAAAAATGCTATGCAGAGGGGAGGTGAAGGGCTGTGTTATGGTATGGGAAGAAAGCAGGGAGAGGGAAGATTGGCACATGTAAAGAAAGCATTGATGGATCGAGTTGCTAGGAGGTGATCTGGAGCAGATGTGCAGAGCAGTAGCTGCAGAGCTTTGTTGAGCATGAAGTGACTTCTTGCACATAGGGTCCCTAACCCTCCATAGCCTGCCTGCAATAGTTGCTTGCCTATTATTACTGTAATTCTCCCACCAAGGAAGCTTGTTCTCATGTGCCAGAGGGAAATTGTGAGCAACAGGACAGCCAGGAGTCGTGGCAGTTAGGATGTGCCACCAGGGCATGTTTATACACCAGAGACCTATCGGCAGCTACTGAAGGACAACCTACTAGCAGTCTACAAATACTTTGAAGAACAGTATTAAGGATGTCAGAGCCAAATCCTTCTTCACTTGGTAATGGGAAATGATCTGACAAAGGGTGATGCCAAAAAATGACACTTCCAAATGCCCTTTGAGTGGATATTTGGAAAGAAATATTCACTAGGTAGTGCAGGTTAAAACGGATGGAGGAGCGGACTGTCCACCCTTGGGGACTTGACCCTGAGCCCCACGTTTGGCTCCATGAGGCCATGGCTGCTCTGCTGCTGGTGTCAGTCCTGCCTGAGCAGGAGGTGGAAATGGAAATGTCTCTGCCATCCCTTCTGACCAATGTTTCCTTGGTTCTGCAGTGACAGACTTCCACTCTCTTTGGGTGAAAGCTTCAAGGTGCAGAAGGGATGCAACCTGCCCTTTATCTTCTCAATCAGGAATTCTCCAAATACTGACATCTCTGCAGAGATATTTTCAGGAACACTCTGCTCCATGACTGCAGGCCTCCATTCCAGTCAGTATCGAATAATGTGGGTTAACAGCTACAAAAATTCCTTATGTGAAATGCTGCATTGCCCTTACGGTGTTTCTTATTTTCAGGTACTAAGCCACATCAGTAAAAGTAAGAAAGCAGCTGTTCTCACGTTGATCAGAAGCGATCTGCAGAGCATGGGGTGAAATGTGTTGAGTGGAGTCTGCCAAGCAAATGTAATGTGTGGAATATGGGGCCTGGGTGTGCGTCCTGAAAACTCCTTGTGATCCCGTTTTGCCCTGGATTTCACAAACGGGACACAGGACTTGTTTTTTTCCCTGCCTTAACCTCTTGACCTGCGCTTTCTTTCCAACCTCATCACTGGAGAACAGTTGAAGGAGCCTTAATGGATTCTGATCTTAACACTAGACTTGTTGTTGACCTTACAAGAACTGTGTAGCTTTTCCACTACAGCTGGTTTGTCTCCTAAAGGGAGTGATATTTATGTGCACTCTGTTCTGGTGTACTGTTGCTTGTTGTTGTTTTAATAGTTTTTTACACTTGCAGAAGCAAAAGTAAGCTCAAAGCTCTGTTTTTCTCAGTAATTACTGCTTATGTTCTCCCTCTCACATTTGAAGCTGAGAACAGCACTGTGGCCATCTGAATTTGACTTTCTTTATAACACACCAAGATCTTTGCTACTGATTCCTGCATCAGTCCCTGACGTGTGGTCACACTGAGGGAGGTATTTTGCCCCTAATCTATTACAAGCAATGTGCTGCTTGGGTGTTAACCCCATCCCATGGCTCCAGTGCTGCAGTTAGATAACTCACTCTTAGCAAAGGGTCTTACTCACTCTTAGCAAAGGGTCTTGCATGTACAAACGCTGTTTCACATCTAATACACCTGAGGGCTTTGTACAAGCTTCCAACAGTTTCTAGGGGAGTTGAATTTTGGCTGTAAGTCCTGCTACTTGCTTTTGTTCGCCCTCATTTGCTACAGAATTCCCAGTAGTGTCCACAGAGGTATTGAGGGTAGCAACAAGCTTCATGTGAGCGAATTGAGAAAAGGTGGAGTCCCTTCTCCCATGTCCCTTTCTGTGCTCAGGAGGCAGCACAAGTGTCTCCACCAGGTGCTTGCAAACTTCTTCAAGTGAGCTGCTGAGAATACAGAACAGACTGGAATATTTCACAGACTTTTGTTATCTGTTTTCTTACCAGCCTTGCTGTTAAGAAGAAAACACACCCCACCCCATGGTGACTCAGCAAAGAAAGAAAAACAAGTGGCCTTCCCCACCTGGGTCTACCCAGGATCCCATGGCGTCCTTTCATCCATGGTGCTGGCTGCAGGCATGGGGAGTTGAGGTGGATGCGGGCTATGGAACCTTGTGTCATATGTTGTTGTTGGGGAGAAGTGGTGCCCCAGCGCATCTTTGGAGAAATTCTGGGCTCTTGGGGGTGTGGGAAGAGGCTGGTCCCCACAAACCAAGGTTTGAGATTGCCTGGGGAGAATCCTCCTGCACTGCTCTCAGGGTAGTTTTGGTTGATCTCTCACTTGCTCCAAAGGAAGGAATCCTGAGGAAGGCTTGTGTTCAGTGAAAGATTTTAGGAGAAACTCTTGCCAAGCAAACAGTATTTGTTCAAGTGAAGATTTGATTCTGTATTGTTTCAGGTCAACCAGTGCAGGCTGCTCGGTGCGGAGCAGCGGCCTCTGGTAGCTCTCACCAGGCTTGTACCCATTTTCCTTGTTGTGTTAAATACACAAGCACAGAGCTCACTGAATGCACACACCCAAGCTACGCAGTCAAAAGGAGACGCTCAGCAGGCTTCTCCCAGTGGGGGGTTTCAGGGAAGGTTCACCCGAATTAGCAGAGCCTCAGGTTGGATGAAAAGCAAAAATTGACAGTGAGAATGTAACTATTTCACAGTTTCATGTAACTGAAGCGGTTTATTTTAGAGCAAGAGTCTTAATGTACAAAGAGTCAGCCTGGAGAAGTTGGGGTATTATTGCCAGCTAATCCAGCCCCTGGAATCAATGTGGAAGAGCACTTAGGAAGAAGAGCCCCATGCACGGTTGAGGAACTTCATTTGTGGCAGGCACATCTTGTTCTCTTGGGGCTGGGAAGAAAGAAAAACTGAAAAGAAAAACAAGAATTTTTTTTGATCAGGCTCTTTGTTCAAAAAAAGTCAACATGTTCCTAAATGCTACTAGCGAGTTTTGACACTATTGTGATATTTAATTTCAGTGTAGTCAGATATGGTTTTGTTTTGTTTTTAATTGGATTTCATTGTTTGTATGTACTTTGATTGCTGCGACACCAAAGCCCAGACAAAGCATTCTGAGTTTATCAGAGCAAAAGGCTTTGGTGATTTCCCATCAAAAAGTGAATTTACACTTGCAAAGTGGCTTAATTTCATTAAATCATCACTCTCTTAGAAGAAGAAAAATCATCTCCAGCAAAATCCTTCAAGCAGCCTTAGTGAAAGTGACTGGTGCAAAGCCCTGTCAAATCCTGAAAGCAAACAAATAATGCGGAGAGCACTCCTCGTGTCGGCAATCTCCAGCTTAGCTGCAGGCGTCCTGGGTGTAGGTTGTTACAACAGCATGGAAAACCATTTCAGACAGAGGTCTGGTGGTGCAGCCTGACTGTGTCACTTGGAATAAAAAGGGAGCCTTTGCAATGTGAATGGGACTGATTGGTCTGTTCAGCTTCTGAAGTCTTTTACTAAGGAAATGTGTTTTAAGTATGGGTTTTGGTAAACGAAGTAAAGGTAGCCCAAAGGTTTTCATCATATTGTCTTGAGTTATTAAGTACGACATTCTTCCTTGCTGTTTTGTATCATCAGTTGCTAAACTCGGGCAGAAATATGTATAAATGGTGTCTTTTTCTCCCCCATATGGTTAAGGAAGCATTTGATCTTACAGATAGAAGCAGTAATTGACTTCATTTAAAGATTAACTGAGTGTAATGCCTTCTGCAAAGAAAAAAGTTATTAAGAAAGTTGTCAATCAAAGAGTTGAAGCCTTTTTTAATACAGTCTGAAAGTGTTTTAATTTAATACCCCAAAGGCCAAAGGATATTTTCAAGCTGAAATTAGAGATTAGCAATTTTCAATTTCTCTCCCATCTCTTCCGTTTCATTTTCCACTTTCTGTTGGAGGAGGGCAGAAAAAAGAGTAGCATTTGGCATGAGAGGGAATCACAGTGGTCTGGATGCACTGATATCCTGTGCTTGGAGCCAGATGCTGACCTTCCGACTGCTCAGGGCAAAGCATCAGATTAGAGCTTGGATGCAGCAGCGTGTTTGCCAGGGGGAAAAAGCTGAGAGATGGCCAGCATGCAGCATGTGCCCCGAGCAGCCAAGTGTTCGAGCATCCCTCGATTTAGCTTGTTTAGAAAATCACCTAGCTGTAACTTTAAGCACCTACTTAAGTGCCATTGAGTCCATACAGTGGAGCATGGGCTTTATAGTGTACGTGTGCTTTAGTGTAAAATTTTTTCCAGTCTTGGGTAATTGGATTTTTATTGCTACGGGCTGGGTTTGCGGAGGTGTTGAGGATCTGGAGCCAATTAAAAAATCATATTGTAGATGGAATTCAGGCTCCTAAATCCAAAGCTGCCATCCTGAAAACCCCTTTTAGTTGGATTCTAACCTTTGGGGCTCCTAAACTTGAGAGGCACCAGAGTTTGTGGCTGTAATGTTCCCACAGAGCCTGACAGCTATACTCCTGCCTATGCAGCAAAACTCTTAGTGTGGAGGAGCCAGGATGAAAGCCTGCCATGCACATAAACTGGGACAGAATCCACAAATTACAGGTTCTTGTGCCAGGAGGTCTTAATCCATGAGGCATTTGAGCAGCGTGCCTAACTGATGACAAGAAGCAGGCTCTGCACACCATGATGCCTGGGAGTTGCTCTTAAAAGGCAGCTGAGCACAGAAGAGCTCTGCCCTTGGACGCGCGTGTCCTGGGCTCAGGGCATTTCAAGATGGAGTTTCAGATTTTTGCAGAGCTTAAACCTCATAATGCTTTCAGAGGATACATGAGTATCTCAGCCCTCAGACTGTAGTCTCCAGGAGAAGAGAGTCCTCTCCTCTCCTGCAACTCTCAAGCAGAAAATAAAGAGAGACATGAAGGGAAACTCCGCTAACCCATCTGTAGGGAGAAAGACCTGGTCCTGACCCCACCTAGCAGAACCAGTCTTAGGGAATGGAGACTGGCCCATGCCTCTTCCCAGTAAATGCCCCAGCTCCCTGGCTGGAGAGCCCTGCTCACAGGACTGCTCAGGACTGGAGAAGTTTGGGTCTTTGCTACATGGCAGAACTGCTGCAGCAGGAGGGGTGAAGAGGACGAGTCCAGGTACCACCAGGGAGCCCTGGCAGGAGGCATTTACAGAGAGGAGCAGGGATTTATTATATTGCGCTGGTAAGCGAGTGTGTGTCTTCAGGCACTTCAGGCAGTAAGCTTTCTAAGTCTCGTTCTTCTGGACACTTAGGGGCTCTGCAAGCTGGACTCCAGCACTGCTTGCATTTGAAATCTTTTCCCAAGAGAGATGAGACTGATGCTGTAAAAGGATGCTCTGGGGGGTTGTTGTCTTTATGGTCCTTCCTCTATGTGCAAAAGGTATATCTTTTCTGGGGAAATAAGGAGAGTTTAGGGTAATGGAAATGGCAAGAATATTCTTTGTGACTGGGGCTAGAGAGGGATGTGAGATTCTCTGTAGTGAAAACATTATGCTCCCTGCATAACCCAGTAAATCAGTCTTCATTTCCCTGGTGTAGGAAAGTTCCCTTCTCTTATTGCATTTAGCTTGAAATCAGAGCTCTCAAGTCACTTTATGCTGGGCAGTGTTTATGCTTTGTGTTGTCATAATAAATGCCCTGGATCCATCATAAAAGCAGTTCCTTTGACATGGAGGCCAATTGGAAACTGCAAGAGAGGTGTAGGGCAGTAATGGAGATTTATTTATTTTGCAAAGGAATTGGATTATGATCTTCTGAAGAGTTATTTTACCTTTCCCCTGCCCAGTCAAGTCAAACCAGTTACTGCTGTTCACTGTGTTAAATATATCAAGGCAGAGAGGAACACAGCCTTGCCATCTCTTTGGAAGTGTTGGCTTCTGTCAGTAGAAGCAAGCACTTCAGACAATTTACAGTGCCTGTCCAACAGCCCATCGTCAGGATGGCAGTCATCCAAACTGCACAGCATTCATGTATTTTTGACCTCCATTAAGATGTTACATTTTAATGGGCCTTGTTTTACTGTGGCTGTATTTGCTCATTTCTAATCCAGCTCCATCATTTCTGGCCTTTTATATGTCCTAGAGTGAAGCAGGTTATAAAATTCTTTCAAGGGTATTTTTTATTGTGTTTGGTTTAAGGCAACTGTGCCTTCCGTTTTTATTAATGTTTGTCAATCAACTACAAAAATAAATAGGTTGTAATAGATGGTAACTTCTCTGATGGCACTCAGGAATTCCTTAGTGAAAGGAACTGCTTCTGCTGTTGGCGTCTGTGTGGTGAGGTAGCTCTGCTTTGCAGCATCAGTCAATGGTTTGTTGGTGCACTGCTGTTTCTCACCTGGCTGTTCCTTACCATACACCCACAGTTCAAGGGTCAAGGCTGGGCATTGCTGAAGATCATTTAACCTGGTTCAGCTGAACTGTCTGCAAGGCGATCTGCTGGCACAATGCTCCTCTACAAAAGCCATTGCTGCCCCTGTCTCTGCTGTGCATCCAAATACCTGTCGTGGCTTGGTCCTAGGGCTGGTTGCTGTACTTCTGCTGGTGGATCCCTGGGTTTAGTAATGGCATCTTTGTGTTCAGCGCTCTGCATCCGGATCCAGAGACTGGCTCACTGCATCCAGCCCTAGCAGAGAGGCCGAGCTGACAGATGCACAGCTCATCCTCCTTTCATCCCACTGATGGCTTTGTCAGTACTCCCGCCCATTCCTTGCTCCCACGGCATCAGGACAGCTGAGTGACGCTGTGGACAGCACAACGCTGGCTCACACTGACCCACCCCCCTCCACCGCCCACCCTCCAGCCCGGAGCGCAGCGGGGGGCGCGGGCGGCCCCGGGCAG
>VXAV01007662.1:43413-77023 GCA_013399715.1 Alectura lathami | reverse complement strand
AATACATACTTCTTGCGTGTACGTAAAGGCAATAACCACCCAGAGCATTCTTTTACAGCCGTGTCCCCAGTAAGTGCTGTCTGGGGCAGCATGAGGGAGACCTGGTGCTCCCATACTGCTTTGTGGCACAAGGTACACGTTTTGGTAGAGCATCTGCAGCCTAGAAGAGGTGGAGGGGCTGTCTCTTTGGTCCTTAGATGTGACTCCATCCTAGGAGGGAAGCAGAAATCGAAGGGTTCATACACTGGTGTTGCTCAGGGCTATTTCTATTAAATGGATTTGTTCTGTGTAAGAAAACACAGAGGCCTGAAGTTTTTAAGGTTTCCAGCTGACACCTCTCACTACCACTCAAGCATTGAAAAAAAAAAAAAAAAAAGGTAGAAAAATTTAGGCAAGACTGAGAGCCTCTCCCCAACAGCTAGGGTGTGAATTTGTGACCTAAATTTTTCCACTGAATAACTACTGAGTGTCTGCATAAGGGAGAGCAAGTGAAGGAGACGGGAAGTGCAGGTCAGTGCCTGCTCAAATGTGGGTCTGCACTGCAATGAATGGAACCATTTGTTAAATCAGTTCTCCTCGCTAATTGCTTGCATTCATTTTTTGGCAAGTGGGGTGTGTCATTTGAGGCAGACTCAAAACATTCGAGTTGCATTGTGTTGTAGGGCAGAGATGATGCTGGGCAGAAAATAACATGTAGAAGATGTTCTGCATCTAGAAACAGACTTTTTTATCATCAAGCATTTTGTTTCTATGAGAGATTTGTGCAAAAACTAATAACATCAGGAGCACTGTGCAATCCAAACAACTGGCACACACACTCATGATCTCTTTATTCCAGGGACTCTGTTTGCAGGCAGCACTGCAGAAGCTTCCTGTTTTGAAGTCCAGAGATCCCTTCAGTGGAGCAGTGAATGGTGAAAGAGGACAAGGAGCTCATGCCTCATGAGGTTCACAGCCTTTTTGAATCCTGGTTCCTGATCCTACGTCCATGTAATCAAGAGGTCAAAATGTCCCCTCCCACTGAAGAAGCTCAGCACTGGTTTGGGACCTCCTCTGACAATAAACCTAATCTGACACGTATTCACGAAATGTTTGCAACAAGTTTCAGTTTAATGAAATACTAAAGAATCATTTTCAGGTGGTTCAAAATATCTGGAATCTCACACGCTATTTCATGCACACAACCTCAGAGCAATTCCTTTCAGTCGGGCAGACCCTGTGTTTCTTTCCAGTCCTGATGGGAATGAAAGACTCTAGCATTCAGGTTTCTTCCTTCGTTGTGTAAGGAGCAGCCAGTAACAAGTAATGCAACTAATTAGGGAACATACTGCCTTGCAGTTTTCCAATAGAGGATGGAAATAAGAACTTAGGAGGGATCAGTTTGGCTTATCATGGATCTGAAAGGCACTCTGGAGGTGTCTTGCTCCATTGACAAGAAAATGATCGTAGGGTGGTTTATTGGCTGGCATCGATCAAGAGCTGACATCGATCAAGAGCTTTCAGCTGGGTGGAATGAATGAAGACCCTCCACATCATCACTCAGGACATGATGTGAACAGTTAATCCAGATCTTTAAGACAGTTGAGCATCTGCGTTTCCAAAATGTTTTGATGAAAAGAAAAAAAACCCTCATATTGTACACTTGCTGAGACCCATCAGCCTGGGAGAAAAAAAAAAAATCAAACTTATGATGACCAGAACTGGCAAACCAAATCCACATTTGTGTCCAAAACTGGACCTTTTAAGCTCCAATTAAAATAATTCCTTTCAAGACCTTATGTAGTTTCATATTTGCTCCTGAGAGTAGCTATAAAACTGGTTTCCCTACCAGGATTGGTTAATATCCCCGTTCTCACGTACATCTGTAAATTGTGTGTGAACTGGATCCATCCTATTCTTCAAAAAGAGCTGCTGCCACCCACTTTATAGCTTCTTTCCTGTTTTTTGTCTGACTTTGAACCAATAAAATCAAGATTCCTTCATCTAAGGGTATAAGGAGTCTTGTCCCCAAATCTTGCCAGCGTCCACAAGGTATTAGTAATGCTACGAGGATAACGGAGGCTCATTCCTGCCTTGCATCTCAGCATTTGTATTAGGCACTCACAGGGTTATTAGGCTCTCTAGCAGTCCTCGATTTTTGCACAACAGCTGGAAGGTCTGTCTGAGTTTAGCTAACCTTGGGTAACAGGATAGTATCCACAAATCAAAATTCTGGCAAATAAGGACAGAGGTTGTTACTTCACAGCGTGTCTCTCTCTCCATGGTAAATAAGTCATAGGATCAATTGTGAATGATGACGGATTTGGGTCAGAATATGAACAGATGCCAGGAGGTCTATCTGTGGGAAATACTTCACTACCCTCCAAACATCATGGAACTGTTTTAACTTCTTAAAAAGCAAAATTGGCTGTACTAACTGAAGCTTCTTCAGTCATAGGGGTGAAAATATCAACACCCTTTACTCCTGAGCAGACTGACTGGGGAGCAGAGAATAATCCCCTGCATTGTAGCAAGTTACATTGTAGTCAGTGTGCAGCCTCTTCTGAACCTCAGCAAGATGACTGGGGGGTCTCAGTGCACCTCTGAAGATGCAGACAGTCATCCACAGACAAAATACTGCTCTGAACTTTAGTGACTACAAGTCAGCAGGTTCTTAGGCAATACACTTTCCCATTCATGTCCACGTGAATAGCATCACCAAACGTAGCCCTATATTTCGGTTGTGCAGATTCATAGTCATTGGCACGTGTATGGAGGCTAAAGATGTAAGAAAAAAAAAAAGTCACCCAATAAAAGCGCTGTGCTCTCGGGCTGGTCATTCTCTTTGCCAGGTGGCAGCGCCATCCCAGCGGCAGGTCTTCCATCCATCTTCCTGTGCAAGCAGAACAGAAATGTGCCCTGCTCCTCCTCCATCACCAGCAGGCACTAAGATGCAGTGGACGCCAACAGCTCAGAGGAAATCAGGGGGAAGGAGGGAGTCAGTGCATGCCCCGTTGCACCAGCAGGGCCGTGCACATAACTGCACGGGCACTGCAAAATTGGCACAGGCTCTGCAGACAAGGCACCACTGTCTGACCTGAAAACTGGAGCAGTTCTGAGAGCGAGAGGCAAGGGGTGAGTGTGCCAAAAATCTATCCGGTACAAACAGAGGTGTGTGCTGGGTTTAGTTTAATTCACTGCATACATTAGCTAATTAGTTTTCACTAGGCTCTTACTAGACGAGCCTAGGAGTGGTTGGAGCTGCTTTACAGTGCTGTAAGGGGTGCGTGTTTGTTGGAGGTGCTTAGACCGATTCTCCCTTGTGGGAGATAAATCTCAAATGACAGAAAATGTTTGTGTTACACCCTGTAACACAAACCCTGTAACAGTGCTGTGGGTTGTGTCCCCTTGCAGTCCAGTACCGAGCACTCAAAGACAGCCACTGAAGAAGGAGAGATATTTTACATGGAAAAAAAAAAAAAAAATGATTAAGGAGCCAATTTACCAAAAAGCCATCCATAAGGCACTGCCTCTCCAAAGCTAATAGTTCTGTTTGTTATGTCAGAAACAGCTAATAATGGCCATATTTGTTTGAGTCATAAAATCTCTTTGGCTGGTGCATGATAATGGTCTGTGTTACATGTTCAATTAACCAAACTAATCAAATACACTGAGAAGAAATATGATGGAGACAAAGACCTGATCTATGCTCCTCTTTGCTGAGCGTAACAGTTGTTTTTCATGTGCTCTCCTAGAAGGCCTCTGAGTAGATTTACCAGTGATAGGCTAACAAATCCTTAACTAAGAGGCAGGGTCATTTCTCACGATCGTAAGAAATGCTCCCCTAGGACTACTTGCAGCCATACTCATTGGGAGGTACAATGCAGAAGACCAATGTGTCTCCTTTCAGTGCATTGACTTTGTGTGCAGACAAATTAAGCAAGTCAAACCACCCAAGAGCTAAGCCCAGATCTGGGGTTGAGAGTGGGAGAGAGATCCAAGCACCATGGCAAGAGGAAAAACTCATCGGGAGATCAGGATGGTGCCTAGATTCTCTGCCTCCAGAAGCCACAACCTCGTACTAAGCTTTATCTCTTTCATGGCATGATGCTGGCTGCAATAAGTCCCTCACTGGTGCTGGAAGAAGCCTCCAGGACTTGCCTGGAGCCTGAGGTGTTTCCACCAAAGCAGCCTCAGCCTGGGCCAGTGGCACGTGGGGGCTGCAAAGCCAGGCTCTGGGAGCCAGGAGGGGTGAGGTGATGCAGTCCGGATTAGCCCTGTGGTGCAGAAGCTCTGCAATAGTCTTTAAAGGCAGAAATCTGTTGATTCTCTATGGGCAGAGCTGAGCGGCTCTATCAGGGTGGCACAGGCCTGACGGGTGCCAATTCCACAGACATCAGCAGTCTCAGCTTGACAAAAAAAGCCCATGCCATGCATGTTTCTACAAGTTATCTTGCGATGGAGTGACCAGCACCTGCCCCGGGAAGCTGGTCCAGGGGATGCAGTCTGGTGCAGGACAGGGGAAGCTCTGCTTTGCCTTTCCTGCGTTTGAACATCTCCAGGGCTGACTGAGATGGGAGAGCTGATTGTCAGTAGGCTTAAATTTGTTAAGCAGAGAGAAATTTTATGGGTCTGCAAATAGAAAAAGGTTTAAAACCACTGCTCTACATCAAAAGTGCTTCTCAAGAAGTTGCTTTTTCCTGCCACTAAGTGGCTCCAGATGTTGAAATATTCAACAAAATAGCTTTCTTTTTTTTTTTTTTCTGACACACTAAGTTTCACATAGTCAATCTGTATCAAAGAAATCCCAGCGCTTTTCCCCCACTGAAAACCACCCATTTGCAACATTAATTATTAAGTGAGTGAAGAGCTCGATCTGTATCTTGAATCAATTTTGATTTTTTAAATTGCTTTCTTTTTCCTAAAACATGAATTTCCTCTACACACAAGGGACAAGGAAGTATCTCTGGCATGGCAATGCTGAGAGGAAGTGCAGTGCTTCCAGAAGCAAAACTCCAGTTCTGTATTTGCTTGCAGTGAGGGACAGGGGTCATGCAGATGCTACATGAATGCCCCAGCTTCTGCCTTTACCCCATCCCACTGTGTCCTCTTTCCGGTGCTGCGCTTCTATTGCTTAGGCTGGAGGGAGATGGAGGGTGCTGGTACCCAGCTGGGAAGTCTGAGATGGCTGTGGGGTGACAGACGTGGGACAGAGGCTGGCTGAGATCCTCCCTTGCAAATTTGGCGACAGTGGGAAGAACAGATGGTCACCATGCAGAAATGCAGCTTCCTCTCTAGGGTGCTGGGAAGCACAGTTAGCACAGCTGTAATGAGAATTATTTGTGGCTGCATCCTCCTTTTCAGGTTGGAAGTGGATCAAGACCACATAACCCCCTGAAATAACATTCGTACATGTACATCAATATGGATTAGTTATGGATATGTTCCTCTGGGTCCCCTGGAAAGTCCCACTTGATCGCTACTCAGAAACATTTTTACTGAGAAAAGTCCTCCAAAAGTTGGATGTTTCGCTCCTGCTCCACTGAAGCACAACTCTCCCAGCTGCCACCAAATGCCTGTTACTTCACTGCTCCTCCCCCCAGAACAAAGCTGTGCTCAAAGCACCGCTTCTGTGAATCACTTCTTTCACCAGCAACTGGTATTTTTTTTTTATTTGGGAAATGCACCCTCAGGTCTGTTCCCAACAGATCCAGCATCTCAGTTTTGCTCTCCAATGAATTTTGTGGTCTTGGTTGTGGAGTCCTGCTGCTCTCCATCTACCTCTGCACAGGCAGGCTGTGCACTATTGCCCATCTAGCTCCTGCAGTGAGCTGGGGAACATAGGGTCCAATACACTGCTATGGTCTACAGGCAGAGCCCCCACTGAACCACGTGGATCTGGAAGACAGAAGGGCATCGCTGTCCCAAAGCCCTTTTCTAAACGCTCTTGCTCCACTAAAACCCCACATGGCTTTCGAATCCCAACAGCCTGCTCCCAGTTATACTGGGCTTGGCTCCTCATGAAGGTGTCAGCGCTGGAAAGCACTATTGCACCCCAGAACTCTTGCCTTTTGCAGCCAGCACGAGCTGAACAGAGATAGAGAGGGGGAGGCAGAGAGGAAAGGGAGTTTTCTGCATTAAATATTTACCAGCCAAGCCCTTGTGTTTTCCGCTGAGCAGAAGATCTTTTCGTTTGCTGTTTGCCTGCTTGTGTCTGCCAGGGTCTCTGGAGAGCAGCATTAAATATGTTGCCTGCAGCAAGCTTTGATGGACAAAGTACGTCCTCTCTCTCTCTTTCTTTCTCTGTGCCATTAGTAAGAACCAAATCTGTGTATTCTCACATAACACAAGCCTGCCCAAAGCTTTCTGTGATGAATCAGAGGCTTGTGGTGTGAATGTGTGCATGTTGGACCTTGTAACCTCATTCAGTATCATTCAAAAAAAAAAAAAAAGAAAAAAGTGTCAATGAGTCACAGACTGAAGATGGAGGTGGTGAAATCAGAGAGCTGTCAGACTTGTGTGGCTGGGATGGACATGCACCATCCTGGCAGCAGGAGGTTTCCCCTCCCAGCTCTGTCATCCTGTGCAGGCTGGGGGCTGCAGGCACCAGGAACGTGGTCCTTGGAAAAGCATTGAAAGGGCTGGGTGTGTACACTCACCCGTGGGGCTGCAGTTAGGGCAGGGTGAGGTCCCTGTGCCAAGGCAGCTGTCTAGCAGAGAAGCCTGTGGCTTTGGTGGTCCATGAAGCTGGTAACGTGGGCTGAAGGCCAGCTGGGTCTGATCTGCACCGGCTGCCACACAGCCTCTGAAGGCCAGCACAGGTAGCTCACTGCACCCAACAGATGTCTTAATCCTCTTTTTATAAGAAGATTTGAGCCATTTGAGGTCCCAGTTAAATCTTCCCTTACAAAGCAAGACAAGTCCTACATCTCCTCGAAATCAGGGGAAAATACATTATCAGATGTGCAGTGGAAGCAGGATTAAGCCTTCATTTTTCTAAGCTGGACAGGTGAAGCCATTTGAACCAAATTATATTTCTTACCAATAAACTCCATCTTTCAGGGACCTGTATCCCAGCTCCTCAGCTCTGTGAGGGTCTTTGGGTCATGTGAGTACCTTTCTGCTATGGGGAATTCAAACCACTCACAGAAATACAAATTATTTTTTTGTGAGTCCTTTCTTCCACTACCAAAAATGGTTCACTTAAAAAGAACATATATACGTATTGCATAGAATGTTTAATTTTAGGTGTTAAGCAATAACAGCGACTTTAAAACACTTGCAGAGGAGTTGTTCCATTGAAAACAGTTTTCTTCAATCACGAATACTTTGATTATGTAGTTCCAACCAGCTCTCCCCCTGAGCCAGAAAAGAAGCCAGGAGAAATAATACTTTCCAGCTGGAGTAATTGTTATTATTGTTTGTTCTACACTTTCCCAGCTCCCATGGGAATGGCAGGAAAGCTCGAAGCTGGGTCTATGCCCCAGGCGTGGAACTGGGCTGGCAAAGTGAGGTGCTGCTTTGGATGCCAGCAACCCCCAACCATTTAGCACTGCTCATGCCAGGTGCCTGCCCATGGCACCGAAATGGCAAAGATACCGTGTGCATGTCTGGTCCCAACTCTGGAAAGGGATACAGCAGAGATGGAGAGAGTCCAGACACAAGGGAGCGTAGGCTGACTCCCATTCAACACAGGAGAAGCACAGATGAATGGCGTGGAAAAGGTGGGTAGGGTAGTGTTGTGTCCTTCCTACAATGCACTGTCTGGTGATGAAATCATCAGTCAGCAGGTTTGAAGAACTGGAAGGAATTTTTCACCCCTGTGTAATTAAATTGTGGAACTCCCTGCTGCTGGATCTTGCAATGAGTGAAAAAGGGGAAGGACAAGCTCATGACAGACATCTCCGCTAGGAGCTGTTCAGCTGCGGTGCTGTGGTTCAGGTGCAAGCCCCACACTACCAGCTGCTACAGAGATCATGCCTTACCTTGCTTTGCTTTTTGTACTTTTTGCTGAGGTAGCTCCTAAGGTTCACTGTAGGAAACGTGATTATAGGGGAATGGATTTGCTCTTCCCCAGGATGTCAATTCCTGCGTTGTTTAATGGAAATCATACTGCTGGTTAAAGCCCAGACTTTGGGGAAACATTTCTAAATCTCTTCTTATCTGACACTAGCTTGGTGGAGTCAAGAGGTTTATCCTCTCAGAAGAGATTAGAAAAAAATACTGTCTTTGCGTAGGGTCTTTCTCCCTTTGGGGATCTCAGGAATTTTTGCTCTGAACACATATCAGCACATACTCGGGCCAGACTTTCACCTCGATGCCCTGTGGATTCTGAGCTGGAATCAGCCTATGATGAACGTGGTGCTGCCGTGTAATCTCAGAGGGGTATACATTCCTCTGATGTTCCCTGTATGACTATATGGAGTCATTCAACTGGAAAACAAACAGGAAAGTAAAAACTTTGGCTCTGGATGAAATGCTCAATGCCGAAGCCTCAGTGGTGCTTAGGGGATTAGGACGGAGTCACTGGCACATATTTTGAAGACCTAATAAGCCCTTTTCTTTCTTCATGTACTCTCTCCTTTTTATATACATATATATTTAATGAGGAAAAAAAAATATGCCTTGAGAAGTCAGAAAAAAAAAAAAAGAAGAATTTTGACTGGATAAAAAAGAGTTTGTGCCCAGCACTTCCAGGGCAATGGCTGCAGGGCAGTTCAGGCTGAGGTGTGTTTGGGGATGCTGAAGCTAGTCCATCACCACAGGAGGGTGAGAGAGCCTTTCCGTACAGAAAGGATGTGCTTTCAAGATTTTTTTTTTCTTTTCCCTCCTTGTTTAAAACTAAGAATCCTTTGGTGCAAAGCTAGCTTGTCAGCTGATCACGCTGAGCTACGAGCTCCCGAAGGGAAAAGCCATGGGGCTGGCGTGACCAGCCATCACCTCTTGAGTTTCTGTTGCATGGGTTTGGCCTGGAGGGGACAACCATGGAGGGGAGCGGGATGAGACCTCCCATTAGGAGGTGTGCAAAGAAAAAGGATGAAGTCAGAGCTATCTGTGTCCAGCTTCAGTCCCAGCCTTGTACCTTCTCACACTGAAGCTCCTCTCAGCTGGAGCAGGAGGAGAGTTTTCCACCAGCTCAGGTCTCTTGCTGAAGGCTGAGGCAGCAGCCTGTGTGCTGGGATGGGGGTGCCCCACAACAGGACAGGGTGCCTGACGTGATGTGCACTGTGTGCTCAGCAGATGTCAGACGTGGTGGGATTTACGGAAAGAGAACCAAAAGGTGCTGACGTGAGGAAGGTTAAGCGAGGCTTCTTGCACTGAGGTTCCCCTTCCTTCCAGGGGTCTTTGTGCTTCAGTGTTGCCTTTAAACAAACAACTGCTGCTGTTTTGCTGGTGGTGTGTGGATAGATCTATAGCAGTTTTGTGCCTTTTAGCAGTTAAAGGAAAAGAAAAAAGAAGGAAACATTAGAGCTTTTTTTTTCCCATCTTGAAGCCTGAACAAACCTGCCCACTCTAAACCAGAGAGGCGTGCATCCCTAATATCTAGGGGGAAAAGGCTTGTCTTTTCTGTTTGAATTTTGCCTGCAGAGCTGGGAATTGATCTTGTGCCATGAAAAGCAGTGAGTTTGCCCATTTGCTTCAGCGGGAGTCCTGAACAGGCCCTGAACAGTTGGTGATGAGGGAAGGAGTGGGTGAATCTCTTGCAAAAACATTTTTGCTCTGACCTGTTTGGGTGTTAGTAACTCCCTGCATGGAGAGTTAGTAACAAGGGGTTTGCAATACTTGGACTGAGTAACCTGTCCTGCTTGCTCAAGCTTTCCTAGTAACTGCCATCCTCATAGAATCACAGAATCATAGAATGGCTTGGTTTGGAAGGGACCTCAGAGATCATCTCGTTCCAACCCCTCTGCCGTGGACAAGGCTGCCAACCACCAGCTCACTAGATCAAACTGCCCAGGAACCCATCCAGCCTGGCCCTGAACACAGCCAGGGATGGGGCATCCACAGCTTCTCTGGGCAGCCTGTGCCAGCGCCTCACCACTCTCTCAGTGAAGAATTTCTTCCTGGTGTCCAACCTAAACCTCCCCTCCTTCAGCTTTAGCCCATTCCCCCTTGTCCTACCATTATCCACCCGTGTAAAAAGTCGTCACAGAGACTTTTAGGATACCTAGATAGACTTTGCTCAATGGGCAAAAAATTAAGGTATTAGGGAAAGATTACCCTAAATATCTCAAAATTTAGGCATTTATTTTAAAAAATATTCTTCAAAGCCTTAAAAAGGCCAGTATCCCAGGTGTAAAAGCAATTCTGGGTTGCTTGAGAAGAACATCAAAGTGGGCTTTGCAAGGGTGCAGATGCAGGAAGGTGCCAGTGCAGAAGCTCTGGGGTTGTTTTCCCAGTGCTGCAGGGTGACCTCGATTAAGACATTTAATCTGGGATCCCCTTTGCAATGGGAACAGCTCTTTCTTACTCCCACTGGCGTTAGCATTCAGTGCACAAGCAGGCTATGCTCTCTGGTATTTCAGCATTTCTTTTGGCTTTAAATCTAGTTTTTTGCTGAGTGACACATCTCGGGACATCGCAGGGCGTTCAGTCTCTGCCCACCTGCTCCTTGCTGCCAGCCCTAAACCCGAAGGCGCTCGGCGCCCGCCAGAAAGTGGCCCCGCATGAGCCTCCCAAGCCACGCACAGCCTGCTGCTAAGACAAACCCCAGAGCAAGGCTGAAAAACCCCAAAAGCTGGAAAACGAAGGGGCCGGGGTGATGTGTGCTCCGCTCCCGGCAGAGGGCACTCGGAGCCCGGCCGAGCCCCCTGCACTCCCGGCCCTACAGCGAGTGGAAATCGCGATGTTCGATGATGAAGCCAAGGAGCCCCCTCCCCGCAGCGGAGAGCAGAACGAAAGGACGCCGAGGAAGCGTTAATTACCCGCGGAAACACTCGGGGAATGTTGCTTTAATCAGGGCAAAGATGAATGCTAACCCAAGCGGTGGCTGCACTTCTCCTGCAAGCTCGTCCAGCCAGCAATTTGCCTGGCTTTTCTTCTTTTTCTTTAAAAAAAAAATACTGAGGGGAACCAGTGTAAAACACCCAGCTGGTTATCCTCAGCAAGGAGGATGTTTATGCAAAATTCACCCCAATTTATTCAGCTATCAGAATTAGGCTGAACTCAGTTCCTTGTGATGTTTGATACTTCCTGCCTAACTTCATCCAGGGGAGAATACTCTTGCATTTCTGTTCACCTGAAAGCAGGGCATAGACCTGAGGCAATAGCATCCCACAATAAGAAATGTGTTCTTACCAAGTGCTTCAAGCCGTGGGGAGGGATTGGCTTGGATTCACCTGTTTGCAAGAAAAAGCTGCTTTTTCTTGTGTATTGTAGGCAAGCTTTCCACCCCTAGCTTCTCTCCATATTCTAGCTGCCGCATTTATGTGTTTTTGGCAATAAAATCCAATTCCAGTCCATCTGGAGCCTTAAATCTCCCAATTCCCACTTTATTCCAGATGTGGAGAGGGTGGTAGTTACAACCAACATGTGAGAACTTGGAATATTTTTCCCTTTTTGAGAGAAGGAAAAATCACCAATGACTCCAGGGCAGAAATCACTGCTCCTATCTCCTTGCTGCCCTGCAGCATCCCCTGTGCTTCCTTCCAGAGAGAGACAGGGAACCCCAAACCCATGCTATGGGCACCCCTTATCTTCCTCCAGCACCTCAACTTGGGGTGCAGGACACCCTCAATACTTCTTCCTTGAACTGTCCTGCAGGATTAGGGTAAAGCCTGAATTAAGCATGGCCTGGGGATGGGAGAGGAGGGAACCCCCCTTCGCCTGCCCTCCATGGTGGCTGGTCCACAGCAGGCAATGCAGAGGTATTTGGAATCTGGGGGATATTTCCTATTAGATTTGTTTAATAGTTTTGAGGTTGGTTAAATATGGAGTGACAAATTAATTCCAACTTAACTACTTCCCTCTCAGCCTTCCTGCCTCTTGCAGCTCCCCTGTTGCCCCGCTAAGCAGGACCAGCTGGTGGGATCAGGGCGGTTTGGCAGCTGCGATGGGTCTGTGTGCTGGCAGGTCTGTGCTCCTGCTCTTAGCTCTGCACATGCCCACGTGCCATCTTCCAAAGAGCAGAGAGAAAAATTCACCTACCGAAAGTTGGGGGCTGTTGTGGTCATGGTTTACACCCAAGCCCCTTTGGAAAAGTTAATCCCTAGTGTTACCTAGCAAGTGGCCCACCTGTAACCTCCCTGTGGGTGTGCTCAGCCCCCACCAGGGCATGTTTGCCACCAGCCCTTAGCCCTTCAGTAGCTGGGTGTTGCCCAAAGTGCACGGTGTGGGTGCCCACACTCCCTACACACTCCCTTTGTGAATTGCAGCCAAGACTGGGGGCTCAGGGTCCAGGCTCAGGCAGCCCCTTCTTGGGCAGGGCTCAGTGGCACTCTCTGGGGTGGTCAGGAGAGAGGGGCCTTGTGGAATGTGAGTGGGGAGAGGGAAGGTTCCCTCCTGCCAAGCATTTGGCCATGTCTCTGTCCCTAGCACCTTTGTGTTACCGGTGCAAGCCGGGGCAGAGGGTGGCTCCTAGCAGTGCTGTGGGGTGCAGAGCGCAAGAAGGGGCACCAGACAGATACCTGCTGTCCACAGTGACACTGCAGACACCCCTTAGCGAGCACACCTCTTCCAAAAGGACATTCGTACTGCCTATCTACAGGTGCAAACTCTCGGTTCTCTAAGTGGTCCATACTTAGAAAAGAGATGCACCTGCCTTCAGCTCCTCAACAGCTGTGAGAGAACCCAAAAACCTGCAGCCCCGCACCTGGGGATGTTTCTATGGCCTGATGCTGAACCCTGATGAACACTTATCACAGCTTCATATGGAGGTGTGTGCATGTGGGTCTGGTGTGTGTGTGTGGTAACCCATTTTTTCATGTGTTCATCCTGATGCTGCTCATTTGGCTTTCCTGGTGGACAGGAGGGAGGGGGCCAGGTAGGCTGGTCTTCATCAGGAGGGCTCAGCAGCTCTGACATTCACCGAGCAGCTGGGACAGGAGCTCTTGGGGCAGTGGTGGGAAGTGGCAACAATTTTCTGAGGTTTTGTAGGTGTTGAGGCACAGGTTTGAGTTATGACACAGCTGCCCAGTAGCTCAGTAGGGAATTTCAAATATTTTTTGTTTTTTGACAGCAGACTGTGTGTGAGAGACACACGGCATAGGAGGAGTGGCACAGGAGGTCAGTGCTGAATCCACAGATGGTGGCACTTCTCCTGGCTGGAGGGGTTAAGAGTCAAACTACAAAAATAAGCTCAGGCAGGTGCAATAGCAGTGGTTTGCACTGGACCCTTACCAGCTGTGCCTCCTGAGGTAGAACTTCACAGCTGTAGGATCTGCAGTAAAGGCCAGTCCTCACTGCCCATCTGCCGTCCTTTAAGGCCAGTGAGGACAGCACCCGAGGGTGACTCCTTCTGTCCAGCTCATAGGTGCTGGCTGGGCTTGATGAAACCCTACAGACACTGGGAAACACCAGGAGTGTTGCTGTCACCTTAGGAACCAGTTTTTAGCCTTCATGTGCACACTGTGATCAGCAAATACTGCTGGGCATAGCCCTGCTTGATGGTCCTTCCTCCAGCAGACGTTCTGCTTTCTATTTCCCAGGTCCTTTGCTCCAGCTTTGCTTTTCCTTAAGGTAATGCATGGCATTCCTTGTCCTGCTGGTCATCCAACTACTTAGCCAGAAAATACCAGGGACTAAATCTTCAGAAAGAAACGTATCAGACAACTTCATATTCTTTGTGAATCTGGATTCATTATTATATTGAAACAACGGCAACAAAAACAACAACAAAGATTGCATCTTGTCTGCAGTTAAGTTAATTATCTGTGGCCTGGAGCTGGCAGTAGGAGAGGAAATTAGCCTCGTCCTGATGATTGGATTATTATTAGAAGAACATGAGGTCCATCTTTTGTTTGTTGGGGCCCACACTTGTTTTATTAGCACTGTCTTTCTTGGGCAGACATGTTGTGGGAACTTACATTAATATTTTGGCTTTCTGGCTGTGCAGCTCATTCTCCTCCACACACTGGAGGCAAAGCTTTGCAGTTTCAGTTGACTGGACTTTGCACAGACTTTTTCAAAGCTTTCTCCTCAGATGCCTTAATGGTTTTTGAGTTCCTCTTGGAGTTTTGTGCTAGGATAAATGCAGGAGGCCTTGTCCTCAGATGGTGCAAGCTGGCCCAGCGCCACTAACTGCAGGAGAACTGAGCCATTTTGCTCAAGCAGAAGATGTGCTGCTCAAACTTCAAAAGGCCACCCACATGCACTTGCTGAGCTGGAGGTCTAAATTAGCAGAAGCCACAGTTTTTCACATGGTTTTCACTCTGAACCATAAAATGACCAAAATTTGTTGGGAATACTCTAAAAGTTCTTGAGCCACGGTGAACAGGGAGCACACTTCAGGTTTGCAAAGAAACTAAATATCAGGAAATGTTTCATCTTCCTCTTCACTTGAATGAATACTGGTTTGAATATAAAAATGTTTTGTAACTGTGAGGAAAATAATGGTGTTTCTGGGAGGGCATTTTTCTCCCTCCTGCTGTTTCTGATAAGGGGTGTTGTTTGTAGTCGAGGACTCGTGGGCATAACCAAGCACACTGGCACTTGGTTCTGTGGCAGATGGGACAGTAGCAGGGTGACAAGCTCAGCTCCTTATTGTGGGTACTGGGTGTCGTTGCTAGAAATCAAGGAGGCCACAGCGGGAGAGAGCCAGCAATGCTGTGAGCTGAAGCTCTGGAAGTGAATCCTCGTTGTCACCCAGTTGTGATTAGCTTGTCCTTCCCAGCAAGGTTGTTCGTCAGGGAAAGGCTGCTAATTACATCCTACTTTGGACCCACCTTCCCCAGGGCTGCTTGGTCAGTGTGTGTGATACCGCAGTGAGCTGTGCCTTAGGACAGTAGAATTAACTCCAAAATGCCCTGCCCTGTTCACTCGCCATGAACGTGGGTGGCTGCTGGTGTCTGCCTGCTCCCTCAAATCTCTCTTTGTGTACATAGGAGGCAGAGGAAAGGACAGGGAGGCTCAAGATCCCCAGAGCCAGAACATCTAGGAGGAGTTGTCACAGAGTTTGTCAGTCAGCAGAGCTGCAGTGTTTGTCACAGTTTAGGGTCTGGTCATACAGGTGTTGGCCTTATCTGGTGCCACAGGAGTGAGGGCAGCTGGTCAGCAGCCCTTCTGTCTGGGTGCACACTGAGCGCTGAGCAGACATCTCAAAACAATCTGGGAATAGGCATGATTGCATGACACAGCATTGATGGTGCTCCAGGGGAAAAACAGTGCTGCAGTACCCTTCTAAGGTCAGTGACTTGCATTTTGCAAAGGGAAGAAGGAAGTCCCTTGCTCATGTGCAAGGTCAGCCTTGCAATCGTATCAGCTGTAAGGAATCAAAGGCCATTGGAATGTGATATTCCAGGAATCACCAGAAAGTGCTCGCTATGCCTTTCTCACCACCTTCCTGAAGGTACCTACCGGGCAAGACAGAATATTTATTTGTTAGTCTTATGAAGACTAATGAGCATTATTAACAAAACTTCCTCTCTCAGCAGTAAACAGTTCCCACACCACAATCACTCCTGGGCTGTAGAAGGGTATTCACTGTGCCCACAGAACCGTGGAGGATAAAGCCCTCACCTGCTAGAGGAAGGAGGAGATTGTGTTCCAGGGCCTGGCCACCTCTCTGCACCTCGGAGCAGTGCAGTACGGTGCAGTAGGGCACGCCTGGACCTTGAGACACGCTTGGGACAAACGGGCTGCTTAGGGCAGACGAGCCCCAGAGCCAGCCTGGGGCTCCCAAGGACGCCCCGAGCCGTGTGACGGTCAGTAGGTGCCTCACCGGGTGACCACAGAGGATGGAAGTGGGGCTTGCCCTCAGCTGAGGCATAACCCTCAAAATTTCTCCCTGCAGGAAATCTAGTGTATTTTATTCTGTTTGTCAACACGGTTCATTCTGAGAGAGTCCGGAGTCTGCGGCCAGCAATTAATGCCACTTAAAAGCTTTTCAGCGGGATAATTGCCTGTTGTTCTGCAGGCATCGCTCTCATTCAGATGCTAATGGCTGTCAGGGGCAGTGGCCATTCCCACATCGGGGGCCAGGTATGCCCGCTCTCCTCCCTTGTGAAGATGCTTAATGGCTCTATTGTCCCCGCACAAGGGCAGTAGGGACCCCCCTGTCCCTGAGGAAGCAGGGGAATAATCCTCATCCGTCTGTGTCACTTGGGCACAAAAGGCGATGGGGTGGACAAAAACGGGAAGGGGGCTTCCGGCGTGCGGGGATGGGAAGTCAAGGTGCCCGCGCTGGGGGCTGCCAAAGGAGCCGGGACAAACCCAGTTGTTTTCCAGCTGTGCTCAGATTTCAGGTCCACACCTCACCGTGGTCCTTTGGGTCTGAGGACCCCGCATGTAGCCCCGAATCCTTTGCCAAGAGATAGGCGGTGAGAGCCCCTTGCACCCTCTTCTCCCCGGAGGCTGCTGCTCTCCTTTGTGGGCAGATGAAGCTGGTTGTGTTTATGCCTTAGGAACGTTCTTTTAAGGCGTGATGGCTTTTTAGGGGTTGGGTTTACAAGGTCAGAGAGAGTCAGAGATTCCATAGCTCTAGGCAGAACCCACCGGGACGCTGCTGATGTCTGCGGGCAGGTTCAGTGTTGTCGGATTCATCACCGCATGCAGCCAAACATCTGTGCACACATCTGCCCTCGTGGAGTGATCTCACAGGTAAGGAACCCCCTTTCTTCTCAGCCTGCCCCCCACCCTTCATTTTTACTTTTCATTTTCCCATTGAGACCCAGCTGAAGGTATAACTTGTGATGCAGATGGCAGTCCATGTGGATACCTTAACATCCATCCTGCGTATCTGGGGAGCTCTAGGTCCCCCTCCACGGTGGTAAGCTGGCTGTGATGACGCCGTGTTGGTTCAGATCATCCCAAGAGATGCTCCTCTTCGTGCAACTCTATCAATCCTGCTTTGCAAACTCCTGCTGAGCAACCTAACAGAGTGCCACCCCCCCGCCCCCGCAAAGAAGGGAGAAAAGATGCTTTCGGGGGGAGCACACGCTCGTCTGTATGAACCAGCGAGCAGTAGGAGGGGGGATCACTTAGCAGCCAGGGCTGTCTCTGAAGCCCCTTTATGAGGGTTTTGTTGTTGCAGGACGGCCTCCCCGCCCCAGCTGGCCGCCTCCTTTGGGGGCCCCGTTTGTGAGCCCTCCCCGGGGGCTCCGCGAGCTGTCAGCCCCCCTGGCCCCTTTGTGCTGCTTTTCCACTCGGATTTCACGTGGGCTCGTCGGGGCCGCGCCGCCTTCCCCGCTCCCACCCCGCGGCCGTCGGCTGCTTCTGCGGTGGAGGCAGCCCCAGAAAGGCCGGTGCCACTTCCATGGAAACAAAAGCTTGTTTTCAAACAGTGTTAAGAGAAACTGTTTCTATCTTAGGCCTTTAATGACCTGAACTGTCCATCTTTTGGAGAAAAGCGACAATAAAAAGGCACTTTGCTGCACTACTGCCGCTGCTGCTTTCTGTCCGTGATTATTCTTTACTGAGAGAGCTCCACGCTCGGACTTATTTATGTTACATATTAAAAAAAAAAAAAAAAAAAAAAAAAAAGAAAAAAAGTTGTCCCCTCCAGCAAATCTTGCTGCTAGGAATAGGCAGGCACGTTTGCAGCAGCGCCTCGTATTTTCCCTGGGAGAGGAGTCCTGTGCCCTGCGTATTTCAGTGTTGAATAAATAGTCCTCCGTGTTGTATGCGGTGGCTCCGGGCACCCCGCTGAGATCATGTCCTTAATACAAACAATGCCACACATTTATTCTAAGCTGACCGCGCTGACCCCCAAAAGTTTGTTCCCTCCGCTGGGACTCCTCGGCCTTTTCATTCAGCTGAATGCCCAGCACAAAGACCCCGCCGCATCCACAGTCCCTCCCGAAACAAAACTGGGGGAAGGAGCAGGGAGAGGAAGGAATAGGCAAACCTTGACCCCTCCACCTAAATGAAAGTGGAGGAATTTGCATTTTAAACCTCACGATGTTCGTCCCGGTCTCCCTGCCTCTCCTGCAGCCCGTGGTTTGACTCCCCTTTTGCAAACTCCCTGAGAAGCTCTGGGCTCACAGCATCCCAGCGGAGCCGGGCACCGGGCAGCATCCCCTGCTGCGAAGAAAGGCTCCTCTCTGCTCTCCTATTCTGCCATAGATTAGAAAAAGAGAGAAAGCGTGCTACTGAATAAGGAAGCAGAGGTCCTCTCCCCTTCCCCCATGCCCGGTGCTGGCCGTTTTGGAGGCAGCCAGGCACCGGGAGCTGCTCGGGGCTTGGGATGTTTCCCATGGCCCCAGCTCCCCTCCCGGAGGTCGCAGCTTGCAGGGCTGGGGCCAGGAGGCTGCTCGGGACAAACACCCCGGGCTGCTGCAGTCTGGAGCCTGCAGTGTCCAGGCAAATGCTGGATTTGATGTTGTCTTAATGCGATAGTGGGTGGGAAATGGAAAGGCAGGCGCTGCTTCATCAGAAGCATACATGTACACCACAGGGGCAAGAGCAAGGGAAAAGTCTATCAGACTTCCTCTACAGGGTTTAAATGGGAACCTGCCACCTGAAAGGTTTTAATGATATACCCCTCCAGTTCCTCTCCTTTCCCATCCAAACCCTGGTCTCACTTTTAGGCAGCACAATTCAGCGTTTTCCTTCCAGGTTAGCGCTATGGTATTGAGGTGTTGGTATTGCACATAGAACCATAGAATCACAGCGTGGTTGGGTTGGAAGGGACCTTACAGCCCCCCAGCCCCACTGCCTGCCAGGGGCTGGCTGCCACCCCCCAGATCAGGCTGCCCAGGGCCCACCTAGCCTGGCCTTGAGCACCCCCAGGGATGGGGCACCCACAGCTGCTCTGGGCAGCCTGGGCCAGGGCCTCACTGCCTCTGAGTAAAGAATTTCCTCCTCATATCTGACCCAAATCTCCCGTCTTTTAGTATAAAACTCTATCAGGACCCTGTCATGTCCCCTTTTGCTGTCTCTGGCTCTATGAGGCTACACCAAAAGCAGTGTCTCCAGGGCCTCCTGTGCTCCCTGCCCTCTGGGGCAGGACTCCTGCGTCCGTGCAGCAGGGTCCCAGCCCCTCTCACAGCTTTGGTGGGGTCAGGTCTCATTCTTTGCATTGCCTCTGCCCTCCTTCTTAGCCCAGAGATGTGTTACTAGTTCAGCTATTTAAAGTAGAGCATGGCTTCTCTCCCTTTTCTTTTTGCTCTTTCTTTCTTTCTTTCTTTCTTTCTTTCTTTCTTTCTTTCTTTCTTTCTTTTGTTTTTTTTTTTCCTCTGATTTCTTTTTATTTTTCTCCAGGAAAATGCTCTGTTGCAATACCTTGTGAATTGAGTTAAAAGGCAGTAAGGTTCCTTCATATTTGTCTTTCTCTATGCACGCATACAGTACTTTTGTTTCATAGGAGTGAATCTGCCCCAGGAGCAGGGCTTGAGGTTGTCGTGTTTTGGCCTCCTCCTTCTAGAACTGCCACCACCGAGCATCACAAGGTGTTCATCCAGCCTGGGCTGTGCCTGCCTCCCAGCAGGGCTGTGGCTGTGACCCAGGAGTGCCAGTGCAGCACCCCCTTGGAACATCTGTAATGTGTCCCTGACCTGCGGCACAGAAGACAGAGGTGATAGCATCCCTGCAGGCCGCCAGGGGGTTGCTTAACTCAGGGCTGGGCTGGATTCTTTTGTTTGGTGTAAAAGCATGCCTGCACCAGCTGACCCTCAGCGCAGTTGCACGCAGCTGAAGCAGTTTAGCTGATGCAGGAGGATAAGGGGCTTGCCTATAAGATTCTGCTGCAAGAGCTGTTTGCTCATGCATGGACCTTGCCTGTTGGGTTTTGAAGTCCAATTGTGATGGCACTGCTACAGTGAAAATAATGAAACATAAAATAACCCATGTGGGTTGTTATGTGGTTGGCTTGAGCATCCTTAGCTCTTGCAGCAGCAACATGCAAGAGTTGGCTGTGGATGCTTCAGAACAGGTTCCTGGGGTGCTGTTCTGCAGAACTATTCTTCTTTTCTACCTCCCTAAATTATGAGCTGCCACAGAACTGTTCAAATGAGCGTGTTTCTGTCTGCTGTGCTACTCTCTGGAGGTTCTCTGACTCTTTCTGTACATGTACAAGGAAACTGCATGACCATTTCTGTCTACAATCTGTTCTTTTCTCTATTTCTCTCTCTCTCTCTCTTTTTTTTTTTTTTTTTTTTTTTTTTTTTTTTTTTTTTTAAGGCTTATTAAGAAATCAATAAGCAACTCACTTGGGCTTTGCTTAACCTGATCCTGGGAGTATTTCTTTTGAGGAAAATGTGAACTGGGTTCTCAAATTGATTTTGCTGCTTTTGTTTTTGCTTATTTCCATCTAATAACATTCTCAGTGCTGTGTCTTGCTTTCTCCGATCAGTTCACAGCCAGTGAGAGGTCCTGGCTGGACAGCCCCTAACAATGCTCCTCCACGGGACAGGACCACCTGGACCACGTGTGGGGCGTGGACCTGCCTTGTTCTGTACTGCACCTACATGGGTGAGGTGGGTGAGGACCACGTCTTTTACTGATACAACAGACAACAGTATTAAGTGCTGGTTTAATCACTCTTCCAGAAAGGCTGCCAGTCCTGAGGTCATGCCCTCTTCTTTCCTTTGGACCTCTTAGGGTTGGCTCACCCATCCCTGGTGCAGGACACCGGGAGTGGGGCTGGAGCCACTACTCTCCTCCAGACTCCTGGCTGGAGAGATGCTGTGCTAACAAAGGAGGGAGCCCTGACATCTTCCTAAAGAATCTGTTATCTGTTTCTTTTCATCTTGTGCTAAGTACTGGCCTGAAAGCATTTGTGTCTCTAATTAACCCCAAATTTAGAGAACTGCCAGAAGGATGTGAAAGCTTAATTTCTTTCATGGGAAATTCTGACAATTTGCTTTTATTTCTGAGTTCTGATCTGGACTTAAAAGTCCAGATCTCACAATATCCTACACAGCAGAGTTCCTGCAGGTGTTTTCAACAGGTGAACTGGATTTTAGCTGTGATTTTATTAATGTACATTATAAGGGATCGGAGGGAAAGACTGAGAGAATCGGCTGAGCAGCGATTATGAGGCATCTAGAATAAAGATACAGGGAAACTGCACCCACTCAGCAGCCCCCTAGGTAATATCCTGCTTTATTTATACAGAAATCTTACATATTTTTTTGGTTTGCTAGGTTGAGTTTTTTGTGTATGTGTTATTTTTGTTTGTTTGTTTTCAATTAGAGATTAGTAAATAGCTACAGAAGAAGCATATCAATTTCCACCCCCCTGAGGTCTGGATCTGTCTCGGTCATTTACCACTGACCCTACTCCCCTTGGTGTCTTGATATACAGAGATATCAACATCTGAACAATGCTGTCGTGTTTTTGTAAACATGCTGCCTAACTCATTGTTCCTTACTTTGTAGTCAGTTGGTTATGATCCAGCAGCTGAAACCCAACCCAGACAGTGGCTGGAGGAGCAGGACCCTGCTGACTAGAGGTTAGTGCCTTGCCTTGACTTTTTGTAGGGAGGACTCTCTGTTCAGCCCATGCCCTCAAAACTATGGAGCCTGTGGGCAGCAAAGAAGAGCATGATCCTCCTGTCTGTGCCTGGGGCCTGAGGGGTCAACACTGCACAACGTGGTGAGATAACAGCCTGGATGGCCAGGCTGGGTGGGCCCTGGGCAGCCTGATCTGGGGGGCGGCAGCCAGCCCCCAGCAGGGGCTGAGGCTGGGGTGGCTGTGAGGTCTCTTCCAACCCAACCATGCTGTGGTTCTGTAACTGTGAAACAAGGGCAGATGGACCTGTAAGGCTACTAGGGATGAGTGGGTGCTGTAGTCCTGGGTGTAAATACAGGAAAAATGTTTGTGTACATCTCATATTGTCAGCTCCTGTCCCATGTGGGTAAGGTCCAAAGGCCAAAACCAAAACACAAGGCTTTGCAATTCTGCCTGAAGCTTTCTATGCAACTTGTTGTGTTTCTCCTCCTATAGAGAAGTCTGAAAATAAAAATAAACTCATGAGAACTTTATAACCAAAGCCAGGGAAGAAGAGCAGTCAGTCAGACTGGGTCTGGTCAGGCTACTCCTGAGTGCTCCCAGTTTGGGGACTGGGATTTGGGGATGAGAAGATTGTCCATCTAGGCTACATTTTTCCTTTTTTTTTTTTTTTTCTCCTNNNCCTTTTTTTTTTTTTTTTTTCCTCCCCCCCCCGGTTGTTTGGTAAGCCCTGAAAGGAATAGACTCAATGTTATTCTAACTTTAAATGGAGGGAAGGGGGGGAGGCGATGAGAGCAGAGAAGGAAAATCCATTTGCTGCAGTACTGTCAGCCCCTTAGTTTTCCTTCAAGTCTGACAGGCCCAGGATTAAAGGTTTGGTTACAATGGCCTGACAGTACACATTAACAGCCCTGAATGTCTTAACAACCCGGCTACTGGAGATGCATTCAGAAGAGTCTGTGAACTGCTATTCCCCTTTAAAGCTCCTGCTAGACCATGTTGTCCAGTGAAATCTTTTGTGGTATAAATGTATAGACTTTTCTTTCTTATTCCTAAGCATGTACATACACAACCCCAAAATTCGTTGCTGTCTTCCCTTTGGGTTTTATGCCTAATTCCCCTTTAACCACCCTACTTGTGAGAAGTGTCCTGCTCTGACAGCACAGAGTTTATAGCTCCCCTCTTTTAATTTAGCTAGTCTTTCACCTAGTGTAAATGAGCAAGACCTCGCCTGCCTGGGTGGAGCTATGTGGATCTATTCCAGCTGAGGAGATGTAGTGCAAAATAAGTTTTTTTTTTTCTTTTGATTAAAAAAAAAAAAAGAGAGAGAGAGCCTCAGATCAAACAAAATCCCCATATTGATTGGCTACATTTGCATCATAAAATGGAATTCACCATTGCACAGATCGTGAACTGATGGACAGTGATTGTAATAACCAGGGTGTGTTAGTATTCACAGTGCATGATAATTAAGTTTACATGGGGCTATTTCCAGTCGTTGGCAGGGCTGAGGGGCATGTTTCCTCTGCTCCAGTCTCCAGGCAGCAGCCCCCAGTTGATGAACTTACTTTGTTTGTAGACGTCTGGGGGCAGGGCAGGAGGAGGAGAGCTGTCGATAAAATCCAGCAAGAGTCCCTGAGAAAGGCTTTGAAGCTGCGCTTTAACCAAACACCTCCAGTCTGAATGCATCCCAAATCCCTGCACCTTGGTCAGAAATCCTTATCAGATCCTTTGACTGGGAAAACACCGCAGCCTTCAGACATCTCGCTTGCTGGATGGCGATGCTGCTGGCACCTGGCGGTGCCTAACCCCAGAAAGGCTGGCTCACGTCGCTTTGCTCCATGCAGCTGGAACCTATGCTGTAAAAACAGAAGGACTTTGGTTCTGTCTTCATGTGAAATCTGCCGGGTTGGTGGGAGTACTGCGGTAGCATCCAGGGACCTTATGCAGGAGTGGTGGTCCTTACTTCAGGCAGGGAGCGTTGCAATGGATGGACCACGTGTAGCACCCAGGAAGAGTGCTGAACCCAGAGGGGACAGCTGTAGGATCTTTTCTGAGGGTCTTCTTATATGAGCAGTTAAAGAAGATGGAAGTGGAAGGGGGCAGCTCCCCAGGGGTGCATGCTGTGGAAGCTGAGCCTACCCTGAGGGGCTGCAGAGTCTGGGTGATCTCCACTGCAGAGGAGGGGGAAGACAATCAAAGGGGAGACCTCATTAGAAGAAGTGAGGAGGGTGATCCATGAAAGGGGAGGGTGAAAGGGGATAATAAATGAGAATTAATATAGCACAAAATCAAGATGTCAAGAACAAAATTAATCAGGAGACAAGGTTAATTAATTAATACATCCTTAAACCATCACAGCTACATCAACACCACTGACATTAATCAAAGCACAAAGAATACTGAAGAAAATAAACTATTGAGGTGTCCCTCAACCTATGTTAGGTGTCAGGGAAAGAGGATGTGAGTAACAGAACTGCCCTTTTTTAACCCAGCCGATACTGCCGACAGGTTGTGGGGACACACAAGCTCAAAATGGTCAAATAGCTCATTATGATTTATTTTAGAAGGATTAAGTGGACAGAGAGTATGGGCTGGGAATAGCACATCCTTGTTCTTCCAGAAAGCACAGTTTTGCCCAGCAAGTGTTCATCTGACACTGGTTGGCTAAGCAGTTGACGGGTGGTTGCTTTTTTTTCCCAGTTTTGTCAGTATTTCTCAAAATGGAAACCTGATTTGCAGGCTGTTGATAGAAGCTGCTCCATGCGTGGCTGTGATGGGCACAGGAGCTCTGCCTCGGTGCAGGCATCTCTGCGCCAAGGGCTAAACCCCTCACTCCCACTTGCTGCAACCCCACCACACTGAAATTCCTGTTTGAGTATGGGCCCTTCTGCCGTGGATGGTGTCACTGGTGGCTCTCCAAGGGGTACGCTCGGTTAGATTGGACTAAACACTTTCATCTCCATACAGGTAAAATGAAACGGGCTGAATCTCACCTGTGGATTCTCCATATGGCTTTTGACTGATGGGGCCCTGACAGATATGGGGTGGGAGGTTTGTCATTAGTGCCGAGTGTTTCCGCATGTTCCCCAGGGGATGGGGCCATAGGCCTGATGCTGTGCAATATTTCCTTCAATGATCTGAAAATGGATGTAAGTGTTCGTACATTTTTCTGGAGAGATTAGGCAAATAGTGATGAGGGCCAGGAATGCAGAGCAGTCAGGAGTGCTTTCTGAAAGCACTAAAAGCCATTAAACCCACTGTGCTGGCTGTGGTTAAAGTTGGAGATGGAGGAACGAAGAGTGCAGGCAATTCCCTGAGAGTGAAATATGAGGGGATGGGAGTGGAAACATCAATCTGGGTAAAGTAGAAATCAAAGTTTGCAGAAGAATTGATGAAGGAAGGAGAAGAACAGAAGATGGTATCCACGGCTAGTAGTGTTAAGGAGGGAGTGATTTTATTCAGTATTTTTAAAAAGAAAAAATGTTTTAAATCAATGTTTTTTAATCTCTTCCTCTTTGAAATGGTGTTATGCATAAACCAGAGGCATTCAGTCAGTACCTATGTCCTGCACTTGGGAAAGGCCAGGTGGTAATTCCTTCCTCTGAGACGTTAATACTGCAAACCTCTCCGCTGCAAGCACAGCAAACATGTTGACAGCCCATGGGAAGGATGGGCCATAAGGCCGTGTTTTTAATAGAGGTAGCACTGCTGAAGAACTGCTGCCCCAACACCAGGCAGAGGACAAGATATGTCTGTATATGTATGTGGTTTTTTTTGTTTTTTTTTTTTTTCCTTTGCTGTAAATCATTAACTCCAGATGGAAGGTTTTGCTCTGCTCTAGTTCTGCCACAACTGTTGGTCTTGAAGCAGGCACCAACACAGGGTGGTCTCCTGACCTGGGCTGTGAAGCAGGTCAAGCTAAAGAATCACAAAGGCCCTAAAATCTATGAATAAGTGCAATTCTTTCGGAGTCAGTGCCCCTGTTTTATAGCAATCTGGTCAGGGGCCTTAAACGGGTGACAAGGTAATTTCCATACAGTTTAAATACATCCTATCTGGGCTCTCAGCGTGGGGGCAGATCTGACCTGGAATGATTTTGTGAAGCTATGGGACGTTTGCATACTGGCCCATTTGGGTCTGGTCTGCTGGACTAGAGAGAACTGATACTTCAGAGAAAGGATAAAAGAGTCAAAGCAACTCCTTCCTAAATGAACCCAGCAGTAATTCACGTGGGGAGGGCGGGTGGGGGCAGTAGTCAGCTCTGACCATTGCAGGTGATCGACTTGAGAGGTGTGATTACCTCTCCCATGTTCGTATGCAGGCTACAAACATTTATTAATGGTCATAAAATATCCCTGACTGTTTTTTAAATCCAACCAACAATGTATGACTTGACCACCATAAACTCTGTCTCAAAACCACCACAAAAGGTTTGAATTACTCCTGGTGGCAATAAAAGCATTCTTTTGGCTAACGCTTTGCTTTATTGTTAGCTTTTATTTTTCTCAATCCCCCTTCCTACCAGCAAGACATAAACAGTGGGGCTGAGTTGTCGTCCCCCACCCCCTCACACCTACATTAATAAGATCCAGGAACCACAGAATGAATGGAACAGAAGCAGAACAGTCACCGTGGGCAGCGATAAGCACAGCTGGCGCGGTGTTAAAGTGTTGCTCGGAGCGAGCCCTTCTCTTCTCTGCAGCCCAGAGGGCCAGTCATGCTAAATGTTAATCTGGAGAATATAGATATATGTATGTTATGGATAAGTTCAGCACTGCTAAAGTGCTTTTTGTTTAGAGGGCTTTTGTAAAGGGCTCTTGTTGGATTTAGCTTTCTTTCCAAGGTGAATTGAGTGACTTACAGCCACTTCCAGACCAAAGTACCTGCACAGGAGTTGGATACAGTTGAACTCAACCACCTTAAATACTCTTCTCTAATTAACTTTGATAATTTTCTGTCTCTTAACATAAGCCCTTAGGGAATTAGGCGTCTTGGTGTTTGGTAATTCTGTGTCCCAAACATCCCCATGACTGTAGATTTAATTCCTCCTATAAATCTGTTTTGAGGTAGGTTGTGCCACTGTTGAAGTCAGCAGTATCTTTTTCATCCGAAATCTTCCATGGAGCTAAAATAGACACAATTATCTTCAAACCCAATGGCTGCTCATTCCACTGTCATTCTCTGTAAGAAACTTCAGTCTTGCTCAGAGGTAACAGTTCCACACTTACAGCTCCACAGTTCTTTTCCAAGGGATGGGCTGTCCCTGCAGCACAATTAACTTCCCAAACAATGGGGCAAGCTGCATTTTCTCAGTGAGCGGAGGCTGGCCAGTGGATTTGTCTGGCATTTGCTCCCCTTGACCTCCTGGCCAGGCAATGCAAAGGGTGATCCTGGGAGATTTCCCCAGCTCTTCCCAAGAACATATGTGAAAATGTGGACCCGAGGGAAGTGTGGAAACAACTTGGGTGTTGTGTGGATGTATCTGCTCAATATTCTGTGTGCCATTTGCAGAAATCTACATGGCTGGTGAGCGCTCCCTGCACTGCTGGTGAGAATTGTCATTTCTGTTGGAGAATGATCCTGGAGAAAGAGCAAGAATCTTTTTCTGTCCTTGTAGTTAGATCTCACTTTGTCCTTGAAGAAAGCATGGAATAAGCCTGCACAAAAGAAGGCAGAAAAAAAAAAAAAAAATTGAAAAGAGGCAACATGCCATCTTGAAGGTGGAGAAAGCCAGCCTCTGGGGGACATGGCAGACATGGGATGTGGGGCTGGGGAGATGCAGCAGGACAGAGCACTGCTGCAGAACCTGCAGTCTTGGCTAGGAATACCAAGAAATTTCTCAAAAGATGGCAAAAAAAGGAAATTGTATGATAGGTAGGAAGGAGGAGTCTGAAATTAATGTTCCAGCTAGTTCAGGACAAGGCCAGAAGGAAAAGGTTTTTTTGGAATCTCTTCTTTGGTTCAGGGCTTTTTCATCCAGCCTGGCCTTGAACATATCCAGGGATGGGGCATCCACAACTTCTCTGGGCAGCCTGTAATGGCTGTAATGCCTGAGGGCATGGTGGGAGGAGAACCCCCTGCCTCTGTCCTGCTGCAGGGAGAAGGGAGGGGGCTGGGCTGCAAGGTTTGTGCTGCGGTGAGTTATGGAAATCCTTAAATCCTCCTAAGAAAGCGCAGTTAAAGCTGAACTGAAAATTAAACACTAAGCTGGTACGAGCCATCTCGCCTATAAATCCAGCCCTGCTGCAATTTATCCCTGTACCACACTTACAACATGATTGGGGATTTATGGCGAGGGAATTCAAGCATCCCCTCCACCAGTGACCTCTGTAGGACTTTAGAAAGTGTGGGGCTTTCCTACCTGCAGCAGCCCACAGCCAAGACTGGTGATGGACAGGAAAAGGGAAGCAGAAACCAGAGCTGATTGGGAGCAGAAACCAGGGCTGGTTTAGCAAGCGCAGAGCCGGAGGCAGCGAGCCCCTCTCTGTGTGTGCCTAGTGTTTGGATAAAGGCATCTCCTAAAGGGGGAATTTGTTTGGTTTGGACTTCATTGAGTGAAAAGCTCTCAGCCCCACGAGTGCTTAGTTATTCTCTTGTCTAGTGGCTCCTCAACAGCCCCCACCGACCGGGAGGGGGCTTCCTATTTGTGCAAGTGGCCCTGCTTGTTGAAATTCTCTAGTGACTTAAGTTTATTGGTTTTTCCTGAGGTCCTGGCATTTGAATTGCAAACAATGCCCCATCTCTGCCTCCCCCTCCCCATCCCCAGCCAGAACAATGTGCAGAGCTGGAATCAAGCTCAGCGAGGCCAGCTCTTGATGCCGAGCGCAATTTTTTTCCGCATGAGCGGGGAGGTGGAAGTTTGCTCTCTTCCGGTCTCATTCATTGTGGAGGGGACACCTGGGAAGGGGAGGGAGGGCTCTGTGCAGATGGAAGAGGCCAGTGCACAGAGGATGGTCAGAGAAGCCTTTTGGATTTATTTATTTATAACCTCTGCTGCCTAAAAGGCCATCCTGGGAGGAGGTGAATGCTGTTAGGTCGGTGCAAACATCTTCCACTCCACAGCATCCCAGCAAGGATACAGGGGATGGGTAGCGGAGGGGTGTAGGCATCTTCCAAAATTATCCCATGTCTACAAAAAGGTGAACTTCTGTCATACTCTTGGGATTGACTGAGCAGCTCAAGTCAGGCTGAGCTCAGTTAAACACGTAGGAAGCTGGGTGACTGCCATGAGAGATAAGGGAGCACAGCAGCAAACAGAAGTGGTCCTCTCCCGTGTTCATTTTAAGGCCTGGGTTCTCCTCTTGTGTTGGCTTCTGTGCTGGTTCACTGACTTCGGTGGAGTTTTCTCGTATTTATGCTGTTGGCAGGGAGGGAGGAGGAGGGAGGAGGCTGTCCTCCGGAGCTGCGCTTCAGCTGCTTATTTGAAAGCTGCAGGATAAGTGATAGAAACAGCATGCAGCTTGTGCATCACTTAGCATTCCTTTAATTCATGGAGCACTTCTGAAGTATTACCTCTGCCTGGCTCTGCTGTCTTGGAAAAGCACAGAAATCTCATCCGCTGGAGTAAGCCTTTGAGGTTAACCAACCATACATCTGGGTGCCTCCGTGATGCACCATTTGGGCAGGGACATGTCAGCACAGCACTTGCCCAGAGAGACTCGGCAGGTACCAAGAAGGCAGGAAACAAAATGAGAGCCAGACAGGGCCTCATCGAGCCCTCCATCCCAGGCACTGTGCAGAGAACTGGTCAGGGAGCCCAGGAGGGGTGAAGCAGATGGGTTCTGTGCACAGAAGCAGGAGGAGCAGGCAGCTGCTGGCAGGGGACCTCACTCATTTGCAAGGGAGACTGCAGCTTCACTGCACCGGCATCCAGCGCACATCTTGCAAGGTCAGCCATGCACATCTGTGAGGAGTGCATGATGGATTTCATATGATAAAATTTGCCTCTGTGATATTCAAGCCAGAACCACAAAGGTCCAGAACTGCCTCTTTGTGCTGCAGAGGCTCTCAGCTTCAGCTTCTTTCTCCCAGGTTTGGCATCGTTTGCCAGGGAGGATGATTCAGATGAACTCATGGCCTTTCACTGAGAGTTGATGTGAATCTGGTAGCCTTGGCTGCAGAAAGACCTTGGAGAAAGGGCATGGTCGGAGTGTCAGAGGTGAAGGCTTTGCAGCAGAGGGCAGTGGTGGAGCATAGGGGTCCTGCCCTTTGCTTGGGTCACAACACTGTTCTTTTCTTCTCCAGACCGGGCATTTGGGCCATCCTCAGAGCACATCCCTTCTGACTGATGGCCATTCATGTGTGATGCTCTTTCCATTACAGAATAGCACTTGTTTCATTTTGCTATGAGAGGAAGGATGGCAGAAGTCTGCTCTAAAAGCCCAAGACAGAAAACTTGGGAGAGCTGCTCTCTCCCTGGCCGGGTGAATGCCCTCAGTCAAGTCTCTGTCTGCATTCCATACCTCATGTACAAAGTGGCAATAGGGACCTTGTTCTTTGTGGCAGAGCTGTGTTTCACCTGCTGATGAAAAGAGCGTTCTACCCTGCCTATGTGAAACTCAGAGGAGCATTTTCTCAGCGAGCTGCAGCAAGGGGCAAGGCAGTAGTAGGATAGGTCCAGAAACAGGCATGGGAACATGGGGATAAGGGTGGACATGTAGCGGTGCCAGCCCTCAGCCTGGAGGAGAAATGCCATGTGACACTGCGGGCCAGAAACTGTCCTCAGCCTAGTAACGAACACCCCTGGGCACGTGATCAAAGTGCCATCACCATCTTGGGGGAATCACTTTTTGGACCCACCACTTGATAAATGGCAGCAGACCAACATCAAACATTGGTGCCTCAACTTCAGTGGAGTGATTTGTTGTTCACTTTGGCTAGCTTTTGTACACTAGAACAAGCTGTCCTGAGGTCCATAGATGCTTTCCCAGTCATTACCCTCCTCCTTTTCTGACCTCCCAACATTGAACACACCAGATCTCACTAAACTTTACCTTTTTCCAGCAGGCTGGCTGCTCTGAAACATGTTGCTGGTCTTTGCTCAGCAAGTAGCCTAAGCTGAGACATGCCAGACATGCCAGCTGTCTGGTGGGCGAATTCCTCTTTATCTGCTGATGACACCTTCACCTCATGGACTGCTGCAGTTCCTGGGAAAGGCAGCCCTGTGCTGTGCCGTGAGCCACAAATCACTGACTCAGCTCCTTCTTCTCTGGGAGGGGGGAAAATGAAGCAGGTTTCAGTGAAACAGAGACGAGTGATGCTTTCAGCAGATTGGCTTTGACTCTGTGAGAGTCTGATGTGCAGAGAAAGCATATGGTAAATCCTACTCATGCAGGGAGATTATTCATTGTAAATGCTGTCCAGTTTTGCCTGAGTTGAGAGAGTTTGCTGGTATGTTCGGAGATGGCTGTTCTTGTAGGAATTGCACCCTTCCCAAGGCCAGAGGGAGCTGAGGATTTAGAGGGGTCACATGATGCAGAGAAGAATCCACTTTATTGATTCTATATTTTTTATTCCCCGAACTGTCATTGGATTGAGCTTCAGAGATGGAGGTCAATCTGATTTGCCACTTCACCAGGGCTAGGAGAAGACATTTCAGTGCTTGAGGTGTATAAATAGGAACAAAAAGTGACAAAGATCTGGAGACCACATCCAAAAATGCAGAGAAGTCTCAGAAATATTAGGGACATCATAATCCTGGAGAACTAAGACTCAATGGAGAGCATACCTAACGAAAACCTGCCTGCCCCAACAGACTCCTGGTGGAAGCGAACACATGGAGGCGAGGCTGAGCTGAGACGTCTGGGGATCCGGGACACCTCGTGGGGGACATTTCAGCCCTTGAGGCTTGTGGTGTTTCCAGTCCTGGGGGCTGAGTACAGCAGTTCTTACCTTGCAGAGATGCAGTTTCCCAGCCATCCTTAAAACTCTTATTTTTTTCTTTTTTCACCTTTTCTTTAGATGATAGAGGTTTGGAAACATCTGCAGATGCACTTGTCCAATGGGAGTGGAGGCAGAACCTCCATCCCAGCTCCAGGAGCCACAGTGCTTCTCTCTGCCCTTGCCCTGTCCTTCAGCAGGGCTGTGTTCAGGCAAATCAAGCTCCACCTTGAGTTTCTGTGCATAGTCGTTCCCCTCGGCTGAACCCAGGGCCATGCAGGGTGCCCAGCTGCTGAATGGGGCACCTGTTTTCCCTTGTTTTAGTCTGGTTGTAATTGGGTTCAATACAAATCCCATCCCATGGCCCAGGAAGTGGAAGCTCCTCGAAGGGAATCTCCCTCTCTTAATTCAATTAATGTTGAAGCTAATTTCCACCCTGGGGCTGAGTCCAGTCGCCTTTGAAGTCAATAATAGTTCTGTGCTTCCCTTCAAGCAGAGCAGGTTCCAGCACGCCCCTGGCAGCCAAAGACTTGGCCAAGCATTTCAAAGGGCTCCGTGCATTTCTGTGCCAAGAGGCATCCTGCTCCCAGCTGAGGGCTAGGTGTCAGCAGGAGGAGAATGTAAAGCTTAGGAACCTCTCAACGAGGCCAGGTAGATGTTAGCAGATGGGGAGCATTTGCTGTCAAAGTACAGTGGGGGGTCTCAGGTGGAAGGTCCTTTGTGGAAGAGAAGAGTACTGCTCTGTAGCCACTTGGAGGCTTACAGTATTTGCAATGAAACACAAATTTGTCCTCTTTGGGTATATTTATTGCCAGAGTTTTTATGTATGTGTTTAAAAGTGTCATTTTGATCATTCTTACCCGGTTTGATTTATTGGAGTGAAAACCACAATCAGTTGGCAACAAGGCTGTTTTCCTACTCAGGGCGACGTATGAAGAGCTGAGCAGTGAGGTGTGTTTGCTCCCCGTCAGGGTGGGAACCATGATCCTGAGTAGAGGCTTCTGAAACATGATTTTCTTCACCCAAACTTGGCACACAGCTGAAGCACTGCTGATGAGTACTTGGTGAGAATCAGACTGTTTTCAGCACCTTCATTGCTAGTGACAAGCAGAGGCACCTCCAGGAGGTGTTCACACCTTAGAGGATCTTTTCTTTGACGGTGCAGGAGTCCAAAACAGTCGGGCCTTAATTGATCAAGGCTTACATGGCTAAGCTTCAAAGGAAGGTGCTGCTGCTGTACGTTATGCCTTTTTGTTATGCCTTTAGTGGAGGTGTTGAGCAACCTGGGGCTTTGATTTTGGAATAAAGCTAATCGATGTCCTGGAAATAAATGCAGGAATCCTTGGTGTGTAGATGGAGAAAAAGGGGGATGACATGTAACCCAGTTACTGGCAAAGATGCAACATATTACATATTTCATTATGTTTTAACTAGCTGTGAAAAAGACTTTTACAAAGGTCTTGATATGGAAAAAATTGCAGCTTATTAATTTTCATGCATATACCTCATGTTGGAGGAAACAAAACTACCTTGTGGTTGAGGTTTAGCATGGAAAGCTAATGTATGAAGTGACATGAGAAGGCTGAAGTTGTCAGTGTGAAATTCCCCCAAAGTGAGGGGGACAGGTTTTACATCACTGATGATGCACTTCTCCACTTATCTGAAGCTTTGCCATGTAGAGGAAGGCAGCAGAATACCCCAGAGTGCCTCTCCACCTAATTTCAAAGCTGCGTGCTGCTTATCAGCCCCCATTGCTGAGGACTGCACAGTGTGAGAGGACGGCAGCTGCCTCCCCGTGATATGATAGGAAATGATGGGCACGACACCAGGAAATGAATATGTAAATAGCTATATGATCCCCAGGGGATAATTGCTTTGTTGTGAAATAGTCTCACCAGGAAAGCATAGAAACATGACAAGTCTCATTGTGCTTTTTGGATAGACAAGCAGCCCCAGATAAATATCTGAACTGTTTTGGATGTTGCTGGGATTTGATTTAGCGAATTAATGTAGAACACACTCTCCTCTCACTACCATTATTTAGTGTGACACTGCACAGTTTCATGCTAACTCGCTAGCAGAGTGAGAGGCATCTGTGTTTATCTGATTGGACAGGGAAAACTCTCAGCCTTGGCCTCCAGCAACAGTGGAGAGTTGACAAGCTCCAGGCTGGAGAGAGAAACCTTGTCTGTAATTCTCCAGA
>VXAV01007662.1:4612-43133 GCA_013399715.1 Alectura lathami | reverse complement strand
TTCATTCACCTTTCACACTCCCAGTGCCAGGGGCACTGCCTGATCCCACAAGGAAGTTTGCTTATGAAAGGACTGAATAAAAATGGGCAAGGCAGCAGCCTCTACAGGTGTAGATCTGGAGTTTAGGATAAACACCTACAAGCTTGGATTTCCTGCCTTCCACTTACCGTCGCTGTCTAATCTAGCTATCCATTCACCTTTCCTTTCATCCCAGGATGTCTAGTCTGATCTAACCGTCTGTCCTTTCATCCCCACTATCTTCCTCTTGATCTGTGTTTTTTAGAGCTCATTCATCACACCTTACAACTTCTAAAGCACCCACACAGGGCCACAAAGTTTCTCTTTACATTTTAGCCAAAGTGCTCCAAGGGATGGAAGGTGCAGCCTCTGTGGAGAGGAGTTGTTATTTCTTGTTCAAATCACACCCGAAAGCATGTCAGTGATTGCACTGGGAAGAGAATTGAATTGTTCGCATCCTTAAAGCTTTTATTTAAATTTCTGCCCACTGGAAATGGGCAGCTGTGTTTTTCCTTGTGTTGGATAGGGTACACAAGTATGTAGGGCACTAGCGAGCAAATGGATAGTGTAGGGCACCATCCAAGTAAATGGATAATGGAAGATATTGGGGTGAAAGGGGCTACTCCAGAAAGGCTGCTACTTTCACGGGCATGTTTTTGACCTGTCACTGTGTTTCCAGCCTGGGTGGCAGCTTGATTTTGATTTCTAAAATGGAGTGGAAAGCATAGAGAACACCTGAACAGGAATAAAATCCTGAATATGGGAGAAAAGTGGTTATTTGAATATGGGACTGCATTAAGGGTCTTTTTTTCAGGTCTGAAACAAGGAAGGCCAGGGTGGAGACAGTCAGTGAAGATGAGGAATTGAACCGTCTATCAGCAAGAGCTGCTGTGCATCCCCTGCCTTGAGAGAAGTGCACTGATTTCCTAAGCAGTCTCTAACTAGTGACAAGCTTCAGACAATGATTTAGGGACAAAATTAGCCTTACAGGGAATACCTCTTTGGGAAGGTCTCCCTCTCATTCTCACTTGCTCTTTCCTTCTGTTCTTTCATTTCTTTCCCCTCTTCAAAAGGCGAGGTTGTTCCTTGGGAGCCCTTTTGAGGGGAGAGAACCATGGTGAGATTCTTGTGTTGGCATGGCTGATGTTAATGGGTAACACCGGGGCCAAAGGTCCTTTAAAGCTCCCACATCTGCAGCTTTGTACAGACCTCACCTCCGAAATGCCTCAAAGTGTGTAGCCAGGCAGGGCCTAATGTGTATTAGCAAGACAAAGACCCGGGGAGGGGAGGAAAGGGGGATGAGTTTTAATTTACTGAAGATTTATTAGGCCTCATGAAATCGGCCTGAACCACCCATTTTCTATATCATCTGCCCACATCTAAAGGGGGCGGCTTTGTTGCGGGGAGATGCTCGTTGAGAATTATCCTGCAACAAATCTCAGCAGCGTGAAAGAGACACAGGCAGGATCAGGACATGGAGGAGGGTTCACACTCTCTACATAGAGCCCAAAATCTGGAAATATGGAAATGTGGGAATGCCATTCAGGCTCGGTCCTGCCTTCCCTTGACTTTTGTTTGTGGGATGCATGTTCTCTTTGCTAAGCCTTTCTTGTTGAAGAAGCTGAGTGAGATATCAGAAGGGCAGAGAGAGGAGGAGAAAAGGCTGAGGACATCACATGAGAGTCTGGAGCTGAAGGGATCTGTTTTGGGGAAGCAGTGATGAGTCTGTGTTCATACGGAGATAAAACCATTTCCTGTCAGGTAATCTAGCTTAGAAGTAAGGTTTAATGCAGCCTACAGAGCTTTAAAATATGCCCCTTCTTGAGTTCTTTGGGTTGTGGTGTGTCCAGGAGTTCTTGCAGTGCTCACGAACAGGTGTTCATGGGGCAGCCTACTGCTGTCTCCAGGAGAGAAGGAATTGTCTTTGAGGGTGAAGTGGACCAAGATCCCCGCAGTATTTTCCTTGCTCATAGCATCAGCAGAGAGGAGGTGACCCTGGGTGGTGAACTGCGCACGTTCATACCCACGTGAGGTCTGTACAAATCTCAGCAGACAGACCGGAGCGGGTGGTTATCAATGCACAAGGTGTGAGAGCAAGCAGAGGGATCTGTCTCTAGCCGGTGTAAGATGGAGGCTGTTAAGAGCCAACAGAGCCTGGAGATTACACAGAGGGATGCAAACACCTTATTAAGGGGTGTGGGGAACTCGTATCTGATTCAGACACCCAGGTATATGCTCTTATATGTAAGTAAATGGATATTCTGCCTTTCAATCCTTGTCTAATACCCATGTCCTCCTTTCCTGCAGTGTCTAAGCCAAGGTAGAGGTGAGCCAGCCAGCCTAGATGGCTGAACTCTCCTAGCTGTCACAGTTAAATTATTTTCATCTTTTAGACAAGGTGGGATCTGAATGGCTAGCCATGGGAAGTGTGCCTTGCTCCACAGTGCTATCCCTGGTGTTGTTTTTTTAGGATGAGCAGAACAGAGAGGGTTCGAGAAGAGGAAGGAGGTAAAGCAAAAATCTTGATCTGATATTCAGAAATGAGGCATGCTCACATCTCTGGGCTCTCAGTGAGACCTGCAGTACCTGCTGTAGCTGAGATCAGGCTCCAGTGAAAATGCCTGCTAGCACTGCAGTCTGCTTGGAACAAGTCACCTTCTCTTAGAGGAAAGAGCCAAGCATTTTTGGATTTAGGCACAAAATGGGGTGAACAGGATGCCCTGAGAAATCTTCATTTTGTTCAGTTTATAGGATTGTGTAGACTGGAGAGAAGCCTATAGAAACAGCTCATGTGCACTCGTGCACACACATCCCACCCCCAGGCATTCCCCCTATTCAGTGCCAGCAATTAACCCCCAAGGAAAGGTCATTGCAGGGTACAAAGGGGCCTGGTTCTCCCAGGCAGTGGCTGCGATGGCTGTACGGTGTGGCAACAGTACAGAGTGACCATGTGGGGTCTTCTGTTTCATCTGTGGACACGGAGGTGACCTGGGCAGTGGCCATCCCTGACAGTCATGCTGGCTTTAGGCTCTTCACTGCCACGGGGGCAGACAGAAGGCATAGAGAGACACTGGGAGAGATGGGAGGTAAAACTCAGTGTGCTGAGAGGAGTATGGTGAGGGAGAAGGCCACAGCAGCCAGCAGTCCTTCTCTGCTGGGCCCTCTCTGTTCTCCCTTGCCCTACAGGCCTGGAACCATGCTGCCCCACCACTGCGGCCTTCATTCCACCAGGGACACTCAGCCAAGGGGAGAAGAAAAGGAGGCCCAGGGATGGGGCATAGCACCTCGCCTCCAGCTGCCCTGAAGGTCCCCAGCACAAGGGAGCTGGGGCATGTTGTCTGACGTAGGGTGTGGGCTGAGGTGGCAATGGTCTCTGGGAACCTCAGGCCTCACAGTGGGCCTGAGGCGGTGAGACCATTCCCTACCAAGGGAATTCCTTGCTCACCTGAAACCTGCACCCAGACGTGATGTTTGTTTCTTCATTCTGCTGTGTATAAATACTTCCAGCTCACTGCAGGCTGTGTTATCTCCTGAAAATATTTATGACTTCCAGAGGGTGGGAAAGTGCTGTGTCTTCTCAACCTTCCAGGCAGCCCTTCCTGGGAAAAGGGTTCCTTAATGAACCTGGAACCACCCTGAAGGTTCTCCTGTTACTGCTGACCCTTGTAACACTCTCCCCTAAGCCACTTCCAACAGAGAGGCCATGTGGCATAACAAAATGTTGTGGGTTGGGCTCTGTCTCCTGTGCCTCTCTGCAGGACGTGTGCTAACAGCAGTGGGATGACTTGATTATCCCCCAGAGCAAGTGCTTGTAACGGAGCTGAGGCCTGAAGGTCAAAAAAAAACATTTGGGAAGCTGCTAATTCCTAGGTCAAATGTCAGGCAGGCAGGTTGTAACCCACAGGAATTGTCATCTACCAGTGAAATATAAATTAAAATCTTGAGCAAAGTTCTCAATTGATTAAAAATTCCAACGCTGCCAGTGAGGGTGTTACTGAGAGTAGCTGTTACATTTTGCAGTGGCTCCTGTCACAGCCTGACAGATTTGGCAATAGAGGTGTTCACAAGTATTTTTTTTAAGTATCTTGTCTCAGGGAAAGGTTTGTATGTGGATGACAGAAGGAAAAATCAATGTCCCTGTGAATGTATGCATATTTCTGCTTGATTCTACTTGTAACTTCAACCCCCTTGTCTGGGGAAGAGCTGGGACTCTTGTTTCATTGAGGATGGGACACAGTGGACGTGTGTCCAGCTGCAGAGCCACATGGGATTACGTACAAACAACAGGGTATGTAAAAATTGTGCATTTGCAAGTATTTTGCAGGTGTTTGGGTGAAAGAAGAAATATAAAGGTCTAGAATCTCACCCACAAATCCTCTTCTGTGCTGCACTTTGTGAAGTTATTTCTAATTCATTATTTTATCCTTATGATACCTGTCACAATAAAAGTGTAAGAGGCCTCCCTTGTGCTGCTGATTTTCTGTCTAAATGCAGTTTGCCATGTGATCAGCCCCAGCTTCACAGCTAAGTGCCTCGCATTGACGCTTTCCAAGTCAGCTCTGTGGGAGCTGCATGGGCTTGCCAAAGGGTTGAGGTTTGTCCTATTGATACAAAAATGTCTTTTAGACATTGCTATTCTTGAAAAACAGGGTCTGAACCATTGAACCCCTTTGGAGTTAGAAAGGTGTTCATCCACCCTCAGGAGGAAAGATGAATGGTGAACAGAGAAGTTACAGTCCCTGGTCAGGCTGAGCAAACATGTAACTTTGGGAAAGCAGTCAAAGGAAGCTGAAAAGCCATCTTAGATACGGAGCTGAACATGAGTCACCCGGGGAAGTCAAAATAGACTGCTCAAGTACTTCACTTCAAAGCCTTCAACACCATCAACTCTCAAGCATCCCAGGAATGTCATTGCTCTTCAAAGGAGGCAGGCAGGGATCGCTGTGTGTCATGCATTCACCTCTTTGTAAGGAGAAGATTTAACAAAGCCCTTTACAGGACATTCAGTGCCTGCTCCCTCCTGGGAGGCTGCTGGGTGTGGGTTTCCCCATTTCAGCCTGCAGTGCATGCACCAAGCCCTGAGCTCGATCCCATGCCATGTATACACCAGAGCCCTGCGACTTGTGGTTCACTTCAGATTTATTTAATTGGGAGGAAAGTAATGCCACTGATTTCCTGGGCATTGCAATGAGATCAGCGTCCAAGTTTTCTTTACACTAGCCAAACACCTTTTGCTGATGGCAGGTTTCAGCAGCGTGATGGAATAGGTCCTGCTCAGAGGCTGGCTGTGGCTGCACCCCAACCCTGCTGACACAGGGTCCCAGAGGCAGGCAATGTCCATGCCATAGGCTCGGCTCTGTGCCTGCCAGTCCTGTTGGCAGCACAGATGTGAGTTCGTGGTTATTTCACTCAGAGAACAAAGCTGAAAGTCAATATTTCATTTTGCCAAGCATTTCAAAAGCAACAGATCACTGATGTGAAACATTTCTTTTTAAAAATTCAGTGCTGTCTAAAGGAATACTTCAAGTCTACCTAAAATTCTCAATTATTTTTATTATTTTATTAGGGAAGACCAAAGTGAAAAATCTCCCACCGCCTTGGTATATAGCTTGTAGAAGAATCTGAAATTTTCAACGTCCTTCTGGGTGAGCAGGCCATGAGCATCAAACTTCTTTTTCTGAAGATATCTTCCTCTGAATGTGTGTTATTTTTCATTATGCTTCAATCTCATCTCTCATGTGAAAGAAAAACTTGGTCAGATCAGAGAACCACACGAAGAGGAAAATGTATTTTTTTTAGTGAAACATCTATTTTCCTGAAGGAAAGCAGTGCAAGTCCTGCCATTGCTGCCACTGGGAAAGGTTTGTAAATGTGTAGAAGAAAATGAATAAAATAGCAGAGCTTAGTCAAAGCAAAGAAGAATACAACAAAATGAAACAGAAACTGGAGTGGGAATTGATGTGTTAGAGGCTGAATGCAATTGCTTGAGTTGGAAGCCAACCAGCATCCTGGGGCTAACACCTCTTCTCCATGGAAAGTGCTATAAGAACTTTAATATTTATAATGTTTGGGATTCTGGGTTTGTGCCTTGTGCAAGAAATGGATTTTAAAAATAAATGTTGGTGCTGCTGAGGATACTCACTTGGAGAACATGGGGGCAGGCCACAGATTTGGTCAAGGCTAAGTATAAATGTGGCATCTAGATGACCTAGGTGCCAAAGTCTAATTCGCCAAAGTCATTTAGTTCTTTAGGCCCAGGTCCAACCATGTGCTTAGGGCCCTTGCTGGGAGACAGGAGCCGAGATTGATATTGCACACATGTACTTTGTTAGGTCTGGATGCTGAAGCCCAAATCTCAGTGTAAGTCTATAAGATATAAGCTGTTAAGTCACTAAGCACCTTTGAAAATATGACCGGAGCATACGGGAAATACAGTTTCTATACAATTTAGCACTTGGAAGCAAGGTAAATCAGACCAGCTCTGTTAGGTTTGTAAGCCTGGTCTATTGGTGTGCACTGCACTTTTTCCATGCTGCATGCCCAGGTTAGTGCAATCCAGCTGCTTCGGCTGCCTTGGCAGGCGGTGGAGGACACACATCTCCCAGGGGATGTTGCCGGTGGCAGAGATGGGCAAGCTGCGTTGCCCTGTCTCTGTGTAAGGTGAGGTGGGGCACACCCTGAGTGCTCATGTAGGCTCGTGCTAAGGAGCCAAGTGCATGGCCTTGTCAGGATGGTGCCTTAAAATGACCTGGATCCCTCCTCCCTTCCCCTATTACCCTCAGTGCCCAGGAGGCAGCGGAGCGATGGTGCATCGTAGTGTCTTCTGCCCCAACGTCTAAGCCAGTTTTTATAAAACGTGTTATCCCAATCATCCCTCCAGCAACTTAATGTGAAGCCAGCACTTCAGGGCTCTGATGAACCAACCCCTGGGGAGTGGCTGAGAAAGTCCCATCTGTAGAGTGTGTGCAGGGTGAGAACATCCCGCACCTGAGCTGTGCCCATTGCGGGTTGGTACATCCAGCCATCCGCTCAGTGGATGAGCCAGTGGAAGAAGGCAGCTGCCCCTGGTTATGGGGAATTTTTCCACAATAAGACCCTGGTGATGCTGATGTTGGAGTTGGCATAATTCATTGGCACTGTGCACTGGTGCTACTACACTGCCTGCCTTGCAAAGGAGATTTACAGGATCTGGAAGGAAGCCCAAACTCAAAAGCCTGTGATTGTTTTAAAAGCGAATTAAAGCACTGTAGGAAGATACTGTGTTAAGGCCTCTCATGTAAATGCCACCAGCAGCATTGCAGGAATAGCTGAGATGTCGCTACCTAAGATGGCCCCAGAGCTGTACTTTTGAATGACTCATTAGTCATTAGTCACATCAGGACACCATGAAGAGAAATATATTTAGGGTTAAACAAGCAATGCCCATCTTTTCTGACCTCCAGCTATCTAGGTGTTTGTCAGATTGGTTTCGAAGGTAGAATTTGGTGCCTGCGTCATGCTGGATTGATAAAACTGGGTCTGCTCTATAAGTCTCTTCAGGATCTGACCCAGTTTTTGTCTGAAATCTGTAGGAGCTGTACGTGCTCAGCCCTTTCTAAGCAGAGCCTAATGCTTTTCGTCCTAAAAATGGATTTAGATGCTTTCATTTAGGTCAGCAAATCCAAAAATACCGACCTCCCAGTTAGGTGCTGCTGTGTTACAGGGAGGGCAAGGCTACAGCCCACATCATGCAAGGGTCAGGAGTCTCAGCTGCTGTTGGTGCTGCATCCCTGCATGTAGCCAGCATGTAGCTGGCGCTCCCTGTCAGCTGGAGTGGAGAACTCAAAGTACGGTTGAACTCCCTGTTGGAGCAAAACAGATACGGGTTCCCAGAGGAGCAGCAATATTGTCCTCAATATCACAGTGCTTCTTTCCTGCCAGGCATCCTCTGGGAGATGTGACAGAGGACATACTGGAGCCCCAGATCCCTTCTGCAGCAGCCATGGGATGCCAGGGTGTCCCCACGGAAGAGCTGGTGAGCTCCAGGATCCCTCCATTTGTGCCAGTCACCGTTTTTTCAGTTGAATTTGTAAGTTCAGGAAAATGTGCAAGGCAGAGAGGTGTTCCCTATGTGTTGAACAAAGACAGATTATGCCCCCTCCCCAGCCCCACACCTGTTCAGGGGTTCCCTGCTGGATCCCAATGCTGTGCTCAGGGACCTCGCACTGGGACCTGCACCCCCGGCTGCTCTGGGGCAGCAGTGACCTGGGGAGGGCCCTGGGCATGGGGACAGGATGGCCACTGCCGAGCTGGGCACTTCCAAACAATTCAGAGACACTGAGTAAAAAGCAGTGCATTGCTTTGATCTATCAGCTTTTATCATTTGTAAACATCTATTAATTGGCTGTGTCAGGCCCAGATCCTTATCGTCTTCTAGTCTAATTTCCCCTGTTCGATACATTTCCTCCACTATAAAAATACCCATCACCCACCCCTGTCAGCACAGATTAAATCTAACGCTCTTTCTTTCAGCTCCTCTCCCCAGTGAGGTTGTAAAGCTGTCAGCCCTGCACTTGACAAGAGCCAGGCCTCCTCCTTCCTTTTGTCTCCTGAAGGAGGAAAATATTTAGGTGTCAGTGGCAGGATGGCTGTGGTGGAAGTCAACAGACCTCGACCCATCTATTGATCTGAGAGGAGAGAGGAATTTCCACCATGAGCAGCTGTGACGTTGCTGGTGACTGGGTCACATCCATCCCCAGCTGCCCCAAAGCCTTCAGGTGCTGGTGCTCAGCCCCTGGGGGTTGAGGAGCCCCCCAGCCACTGGCATAAATGTGACATCAAAACAGCTTCACAGGCAGATGGGCTCCTTGGTGAGAGGTTGATAAAGGGTGTGATGCAGGAGAAGTGTCCTCCACCCAGTTCTCCTAAGCACAGCTTAAGGGCTGAGTGTTTTCCAAACCTGCTGGCTGAGTGTTAACATCAGGCCCCATCCCTGGGTTTATATAAAGAGCAAAGGAGGTGGCAGTGGATGGCACATGTCTCTGTATTTTCAGCAAAACAAGTGGTGAAAGCTGCCTGAAATTCCCTCTCGCAGCAGTTCCCTGCCTTGGCTTTTAGCAGCACAGACAGGGCGAGGCAGGGTCTGCAGCCCTGCTGGACCCTGAGCGATGTCTGAGCATCCCTGCAGGCGGCCGTAAGGCTGAACGCTCCGCTTCCCTGCTGAGCCAACAGAACGTGCATTGCTGTGGGGTGGGAGGAGAAACTGCACAGCAAACACAGAGCAGGGATGTGCATCAGCTCTGGCATGGCAGGAGAAAAACGGAGAAGAAAACAGCTCCGTGGGCAGATCACTCCTCCTCCTGCCCTGCCCACCAAACACAAAGCATTTTCAAGTCAGTTTTTGGTAGAAGAAAAAAAAAACCAGGAGTGGGTCTGTGCAGAGGTGAGCACCCAGGAGTCGGTGCTGCTGTTGGAGCATCGTGGTTGTCCCGTGCAGGACAGAGCTGCGCTATCTGCTGTGCTCCATGGGCTGGAGGCACTCACAGCAGCTCAGGCTGCACCTTCCACGCCTGATAAGACCCCATCATCCACATGTCTGAGCCTGGGGTGTCTGCCCCGTGATAAAGAGTGTCTCGGGACGGTCCTAGGAAATATCCCAAGTGAGGTGGAGCAGGCTGGGTGTCCCTGCTGCCACGCGCTCCCCATGTAACTAGGGCCTCGCAGTGCGTTTAATGTGCATGTCAGCATGCCATTAAATATTGACTATGCTTAAATAAATGATGCAGCCAACTTTCAAGGAAGAAAGTGCTTATTTTGTCAACACAAAATATCCCTCTGTGCCTTTATCCTCATTAGTTGGTCTGTGGTAAGGAAGTTCTCTGAACGAGGGCTTTGTATCTGGCTTCAAGTGACGTCACTTGCCCGATGGAGACGGTGTTAGAGCTGAAAACTTGGTTTGGCCTTAACAAGCAAAGTGTTTTAACCTGAGAATTCCAGAAAGATGACTTGAAAACTTCCTTTCAAAAACGCTCGCAAAGGAGACATTTGTCAAAACCAATTCTTCCCCACAAAGTGCTTTGGCATAAATCTTTTTTACAGAGGTGTCCTTCAGCTGAAGCCTCCCAGAAGCACCCCAAACCCTTCTGACTCACCACATCACCACGGCGTGTGTGTCCTCCAGCTGTCCTCAGCTTCACCCAGTCTTGGAAGGCTTTGTGGGGGCTCAGCTGCTAATCCCACCGAAAGAGCTGGAGCAGAAATCTGGATTCACCTGCACTTATGAGCTAAACAAAAAGGGGCACGTTGGCAGTAAAATAGCACCTAGGTTCCCTCAGCCCCTCACCTCCAGAGCATGTGGGAAGGTTGCATTTGTTGGGCCACATCGGGGCACATCCGCTAGGTGGGGGGTTGGATGCCTTTCAGGTGAGACCCCAGCCAGGGTCAGGCTGTGGGGCAGACTGCACACCGTTTCCTAGCTTGCTTTTCCTTTTCTGCTGCACCATGCTTTGCTCAGGCTCTCTCTCACTGCCTCGTTTTACATTTGTTTTCACAACACCTTACAAATAGCTGTTTTTAATAATGTATCATTGGAAGCTCTTTCATAAGCTTTTGGTGCATCAATTATTGAAGCTCAGCCCTGGTGCTCTCTGCTAATAATGTTTTTTTCTTTTTTTTTTTTTTTGGTTTGTTTACTTCCGTGGGTTAAATTTTTCATGGGAATGCAGTGAAAGGTATTTGCCCTGGCTGTCGCAACTCCCAGTAACTCCCGAGTGTGTGCTGTGAGTGCTCAGCTCAGCGTGGCCTGGGCAGGTTTTGGTGTCCCCTGGAGTGACGCCAGCTGTGATACAGACATGTTCCCACTGCAAACCAGTCCTTGGGAATGTCACCTCTCCCAGGGAAGCAGGGTACCACTGGGAAGCGGCCACCTTCCTGCATTGTTGGGAGGAGCTGGAGCTGGGTGGGTTGGGTTTGAATCAGGTTGTCCCCAGCTGCTGCTGCACAAGCAAAACAATGCCTGAGAAACTGCCAACGCTGCTCGTGGCCACAGGCAATCAGAATGTTAAAATCAATATTGGCAGAGAGAGCTAAGCATGATGCTCAGCACTGCTGCCCATGAACCAGGAGCACTACAGGGACCTGCCGGCCCAGATGAACTTGCCTCCTGACTGCCTTTCTAGGGCAGTAGTAGCTACCAGTGGGCACTTTCCCCATGAATGTTTCCATTCTTTCAACAGATTGGCTTGGTTTTTATTTTGAAGTGTCTGAATGTAAAATGCACGTCTGTCTCAAGCTGTTACCTTCATTTTGCAGAAGGCAACGTTGTTCTCCGAGCTGCGAGTTGCTCAGTGGTGTGGTGGCCGTGCTTTATGACAGGGAAGTGCTGACACTAGGATCAAAGCACAAGTCAGGTTGGAAGGGAATGTGGGGGTCTCTGGTCCAGCCTCCTGCTCGAAGCAGGGACAGCGCTCAGGTCAGACCAGATCACAGAGGGTGTTATCCTTTCTGGTCTTGAGAATCTCCAAGGGTGGAAACTGAGCATCCTCTCTGGGCAGCCTGCCCCAGTGCTTGACTCTCCTCATTTTTTTCCCTTAACAAGTTGCAGATAGATTCCAGCTGCAGCGGAGGCAGTTGTGGGGTTTTGCTTGTGGATTTTTTCATGGATCAGAAGGTCACAGTAAAAACCGTGAGTGGCCCTGGGGTTTACTGTGACCTGAGGCTGCTTGTTACAACTGCACCTGCCTGCTGTTCCCTGGGGTTCACCTGCTGTTTGTCACCTGACACAACAAGGTGAGTGTGGGTCCATATGAATGCCTTTACTGTCCAAGATGGAGCGCCCTCTGCTTCATCCCTCCCGTTATCCCCTGGCCTCCAGCTGTTGGAGTTTCCCACCAGCTTTCAGCATTGCTGTGTGCCCTGCTGTAGGAAGTGAGAGCTGCTGGTCTGGCTTGGGAGATGGGGAAGGCAGGACTGAGCCTTCTCTCTCCATCTTGCTTGTCCAGCTGATGAGTGCTCTGACATAAAGTGTCTTTATGTCTTGTTCTTACCCTGGAGCACTGTGCACCACCAAAGATGCTGAGCTGGCTTTGCACTAGCAGGGAATGCGTGTGGCATTCTGATTTGCAAGAAGACAGCACGTTCAGATGGCAGCAAGGTGCAAAGACCAAAGGGGTGGCTGGTGCATGGGATCAGGAGGCTCACGATGGAAGGCCAGGTCTGGGCTGAGCTGGTACACAGCTGTGGGTAAAACCTCCTCCCCTGCCTTTGGTCTCCAGGGACATCTCTGGAGATGGAGAACGCATTTTCCCATGCTGCAGGTTAAAAAGCAGTTGCCGTTGCTTGGTAAGACTTAGGGTTGGAGTCTCGAGGCAGGCTCAGTGCGGGGCAGCAGGGCCAGGTCCTGGTCTCAGGGTGATAGAAGAAGCACGAGACGTGCACTGAATTTGGTTGTACCCTGAGGTTATGTTTCCTTCTCTCTTAAAACTGGAAAGGAAATTAGTTCACATTTTTTGCTTAAAATGCAATGGCAACCTGGCTGACACCTTGACTTTTTTCCTTTATTATTATTATTATTTCTCTCTCCTACGTGGCCAGCCCTGCCTGGTTTCTAATGAGAAAAGGCCGGGGAAATCAGCTGTGTGTACCTCCCACTTCCCTTAATAAAAAGCTGCTGCCGGAGCAGGGCTCACAAACCAGGTTTGCTTTGCTAGCCTAACCCACACTCCCTCATAGTTTCATACTGCTGAGAATTAAGGAGATGAACATTCCCGTGCTGTTAATCTGGTAACAATAAGACAGGGAAGCTGCTGTAGTTTACAGAGAGGGCAGTATAGCCACAGCTGGACAGATGTTCGTCTGCATGAGACACCTTATTTAAGCACCAGTCTTGGCTCCAGCCTCGTGTTTTTCATTCTGGTGAATAGAGCAAACCCTAAAAGTTACAGGGAGCAGCTGATCATTTTATTGCTGACACATCATGCTTTGGCATCTGGTGGCATGGTTTGCCAGCCAGCTGGAATAACACTAGTTTGATTTGGTGGCTTTTCTTCAGAGAACCTCCTAATGATTTTGTGCTGGGATGAAAGGGAAATGGGTTCCCCAGCAAGTAAATGTGCCCATTTTGGAGGCCTGTGACATGGCACTGGGAGATGTGGGAGGAGGAGGAAGCCAGCAAGACCCATCAGGGCTCTGTGCCCTCTTTGTGTAGTGCTCAGCAGGTCACAGCTGAAGGCTGCAGCTCAGATAATCACGGACACCGGGAATTATTGATATTGATCCACCACCATCTACAGCATTCTGTGAGACTGTAAAGCAAGGGTAGGTGGGAGCCTGGGTGCTGTGTGCTCCCCATGAACACGCTAGAACTCACAGGCTTCTCACAGCCAGAAATCCAGGGCTGGAAACTTCCCCATAGAAGCTCCCAGAAAAGAGGGTGAGGAGCAGACTCAGTGCAGTCCATCCTCCTGCCAGGCAAACTGCTGCAGAGTCAAAGAGGGGAAGATGTAATTAAAAAACCCCACAGGTTCGATTTTTATATAACCTCTTCCCTGCAGTGTTTTTCCACATCTGCTGGCCATTTTTGCTCTCCCTGTCCCCTTCTCAACATTGCCCAGCTCCCTTCCATGTTTCCATGAGTGCACCTAAATTCCAACCCCCTTCCCAAGCCCAGGGCAGTGAGGAGTGCTACAGACAGGGCTGCTCCGTGGGGTTCCTGTGCCCACAGTCTGGGGAGCATCACTCCCTGCTGCACCCAGAAGCAGCTCGTCCCTCTTGCTGCCACGCAAGGCTCCACAGGCTTCAGCAGGTTTCAGGTCAGCTCCCCCACACCAGTCACTCCTGGGTATCTAAATAGCTCCATTAATTGCACATACTACTAAAAGATTGATGGATGAGAAAGGAGGAGGCTCCCCCCGCCCCGATTAGTACTTCATCAAACGCAGGACCTACCCCTCAGGACACTGAATGGGGCTTGGTCAGACGAGGCCATCTGCATACCTCTAGGACAGGGAGGCAATGGGCTGAGATATTCAATATTTAAATACAGACAAGATCTGAGCTCTTTCTGAATGGCCAGTCAGCCTATTGTGGCAACAACGCCCGTGCCCTGGATCCCTCATTTTTTATCATGCTACATTACCCGCAGGGCTTTCGCATTCCCACACCACTTGACCTCTTGACTCTGTTATCTCCATCCTGGAGCAAACAAGAAACATTTTATTCCCACCAGCAAACTGTCATTCACATCAGTGGCTTCTGCAGCAAATCCTGGGTCTGTTGTGCTCCAGCCTCTCGCCTGCCCACTGGGAGCTCTACCTTCCCGAGGTGCAAAACACACGTATAATAAATCTGCTCTCTCCATGCTTTTGGACCACTTGCTCCTTCTTAAAGTGGCAGGGCAGATTTATGGCAAATTTTCTTATTTTATTGCCCCTCCTATCACCAATGATTTGTTCTTTTCTCACCCTGGGTATCTTTCAATCAGTCATAAAGACAAATAGAAGGACCTGGCCGAATGCATCACCAGCTAACAGCCAGGCCCATCAGTGGTGGTAATTGCAGTTAAGATAACTCCCATCAAAGCAACCTTATTTGCTCTCGTGCCTTCCTCCTTGGCAGGAGATACCAACCCCAACTTGACCAAGAGAGCAAGTCTTTCAGCACTAACTCCTTCGTTCCGTCCTATGTAATTCTGTAATTTACTGTTTTCCCTCTGATTTTAATGAATAACCTGGCACCTTAAGCATGTTTAGTACATCCTACAGGTGGATTAGATTTGAATCTTGCAGTGAGATGCAGGAAAGATGTCAGTTACCATGACTGGCTCTGCAACAGCAGCAACTGAAATTTGCTAGGGTGCAGACAGCCTTGTGGCAGGGTGAGGTGTGAAGGCCTGGCGGAGGATCTGCTTTTTGCTTGTCACCATGCACCTCCACCCCTGTCCATGCCCCTTACTTACAAAAAACCTCTTTTGGGTTTTCATTCCTTGGTACACAGAGTAGAGCTGAATTTCCCCTTGGTTTAGGACCTGGCCAAAAGAGCTTATGCGTCTATTCAGGGCTGGGGCAGGTACCTGTGTGCTATTTGGGCTCTGCAACATGAGGATAGTGCTTGTTGAGTAGGGGACTGGGGTGACCCCGTTCCCAGGTGTCCCTTAGGCAGAGGGGTCCACGTCAACACCCGCAGACAAATGACTGCGGCCATTGTAAGGCCTCGGTAAAGCCCCCATTGAAATAAATGGCAAAACTCCCAGAGATTTCAAAGGGATCAGTCCTGAATGTTTGCAATTCTCTCCTAGACTTATCATATATCCTCAGTGCTGTGTGCTATTTCCATAACAAGAGGTATGGCATTCCCTTACTTCCATGTTTGTTAAGTAACAAAGACAGATTTCAACGCTTGCAGCCTTCCCAAATTTGTCAGGCACCGACCAGTCTCCCCCCGCTCCCTGCGAGCGCGTTCCCAAGCGCAGTGCCTCGTTAGCGCCGAGATGGGACCTTGTTCGGATGCTATGAATATGCATCAGGGCTACGGTTGGGGTTTTGTTGGCATACACAGTGACTTTGTCATTTAATGGTCTCCAGGGCTGTTTTAATCAACATGCACATTTCTCGTGTCAGCTTATTTCACTTCACTGCTTATTATTTTATTTACAAATATTCTGGCAATTGCTTGAATTTATTCTGTCCCAGCCATCTGTGACTTCCTCCTCTCTCCTCTGCACCCTTCTCAAGGCTGGGTCTGCATTTTCCCTTGCTTTGCCATGGGGACGGACAGAATTTCCCCTCCGCCAAGCTTTACTTTGCTTTGCTCCCCATTCCAAAATGTTTATCAGGCTGGGGAGGGGGACGGAGGGAGAGGTGCTCACCCAAATAGGATTTACAGCAGAGTGTGGAGCCCAATGCAATGGGGTTGGAGTGGTCTGGGCAGACGCACAGACGTGCCAAGGCCACCAGGGATGTGCCGCTGGTTCCTGGAAGGAGCTCCGAGCCCATTGCAGGGAGGCAGGGTGTGGTGATGGGACAGACATCAGCCAGCGGTAGGTGCACTGCGGGGGCTGCCCCATGGGTGCTCCTGAGCCCCTGCGTGGGTGGGTGTGAGGAAGATGGGTTTTACAGGGACAACTTGGGCAGGCCAAGGCAGAGAGTGGGGAGAAGAGTCCATAATGCCTCAAATGCACATTTGTCCTTCTGCATAAACACCCCTGTCACGTCCAGCACTTCTCTGTGGGTCTGGAGGCGGGAGGAGATGTCTTTTTGGGTCTTAGCATGAACACTTTTCCTCCAAACACTCACCAGAGTTGGTGTTTTAAAGGAAAGGTGCCTGCCAGGAATTTGAAAATAAGTATTCAAGCCGTGCTCGTGGGCCTTGGCACATTTCCCATCACAACTGCCAAGATGTCCAAACCTGAAACGAGCAGCACAGCATCTTTAATAATTCACCGACGGATGCTTTTAAAAAATGTGTGGTTTATATTCATGCCAGCACTGCCCCTCCCTCCCCTCTTCCCCATCTCCCCTTCCTCTCCTTTTCTTGCAGGTGGTCTATTTAATTTCAATTTCAAGCTGCTGCCTCCTGCTTTGGTTCAGCAAAATGACGTGTCTTGACCTATTCATTTCATGTTTCCAAAATCTTTTACATTTCCTGCCTCCTCCATTCCCTGCCCCCTTNAAAAAAAAAAAAAAAAAAAAAAAAAAAAAAAAAAAATCCCAACTTGCAAAATGAAGGATTTCCCTGCATCTGTAGAAAATCTGGTCTTACTTATACCTGTAAAAACAGTTGTTTCCCTTATAGGAAATGGCTCGCATCAGCATCTGAATTTTGTATTGTTTGTTTTGTTTTCCTGGTGAGATTTTGATAAATCTTTGCCTGATTTCTGCAAGGAATGGGCAAACTCCATGAAGAATGCTTGTGTGGAGGACTTTGGTTTGCCCTGGCAGCCCCGGGTCTTCCCATTTGAGACTCCGGTGGAGATGAAGGCCTTGTGGTGGGCTCTAGGCAAACACATGAGAGGAGCAGGTTCATGTCGCCTGGAGCTTGCAAGGACTGTAGAGCAGCCAGGCATGGGCTGACAGCAGGGCACAAAGAGAGGAGGGCTGGAGCAGGAACCCAGCTGCAACACCCAAGTCAGGAATCTCGTTCAGGATTTCTCTCCCCAGAGCCTGAATTTCCAGATCTCAGCCATCACCTGTAGATGTTTTTAGGTGAATTGCACCTTGGTGGAGGGAATCTGTGCCTGAGAAAGGGGCTGAACACAGGTCTCCAACCCAAAGGGCAAAGCCATGCTGCCTCTGCATGCTGGACATTGATGTTGGGGAAAGGATGAGGGGGAGCAGCACATGATGCCTCTTTGGAAAAGCAAAGGTCTCTCCTTGGAGAAAACAGCACAGGTTGGACCACAGACCCCCAGCCCCACGTACTGAGCATGGGGGTCTTTGTCCCTTTAGCAGGGATATCCTGCTGGGGGTCCTTGCTGTGTGATGGGGAGATAATGCCAAACCTTCAGTAATCATCAGTGATTCTAATCATTGCAAACAGGTCTGTGTATACGGACCAAAGCCATGGTATGCGCCTTTGCCACTTTGACAGCATCAATTTCCACTTTGAACGCTCTCAGTCAGAAGATGTTGCCCTTCTTCTTTGCTCTTTATATACATGTGTACATGTGTGTGTTTATGCCTACCTGGAAACAGCAAACTGACAAATTTTTTGCCTTTCTTTTAACAGGAAACAGGAATTATTTAACACAATCAATACAGCAGACACCACTTGCCATCTGCCACCGCTTGGTCAGACGCAGCTGAAGCCCCTCAGCAGCACCGACGCCTGCGCTCCTGCTGCTGCAGACCTCACAGCCCTGGCACATCAGGGAGGGGGCAGGAGGTGCCGACCCCCCCCCACCACCACCACCACCAAGCAGGGTTGGAGTCGCTGCAGCTTTGCTGTGGTCTGCGGTGGCCGTGACAGCGGCGAGGCGCAGGGCTCGGGGCGTGCGCCGGTAGGTAGCTTAACTTTTCATTTCCTGTGTGGTTTCATATTAGGTACGGTATGCGTCACCAGATTTAATTAATGCACAAAGCAGTGTTTTATGTACGTGCTGGACTTCCAGAAATAACTGGTGGTGAGATAGACACATCAGCAAAGGGTTTTCGGAGTCACCAGAGAGCCTGGCTGCCGGAGCGGGCTTGTTTTGTTGGAGCTGGTGTTGGGTGTTCAGCATCTTCAGAAAAACAAGGCTCCAGGCTTCTCTGCTTTGGACCCCCAAAGGACAGAACACAGGAGTTGAATGATTAGGTTGTAAAAATAATCCTATTCAAAACAGCGTTGCGGTCTGAAAGAAAGAAAGTTTGCAAGGCTGAAAAAGCAAGCCCGGTGCTGCGGTTGGTGCTCAGGCTTACAGAAAGATGTTCCAGGAGTGACTTCTGCTGGCTTCCTGCCCTCCACCCCATCATCTCCCATGTTTATGAGGTGCTGGGCTCCGTGATGCTCGCCTGCTGCCCCGCTCCATGACAGGGCTCTGAGAGCCCTTCTACTGCCTGCCAGTTTTTCTCTGGCTTTGCAGCCGTGTTAATAAACGAGAGGGTCTGGAGCTCACAGCAGTGTGAGACCAGAGTTAGCAAGGCCAGCAAAAGTATTTCTTTGAAAATAAGGAGGCATTTTCTTTTCAAACATGTGTTCCCTGCTTGTTCAAGGGGGCTTTTGAGCCATGATGCAAAATTGCCACAGAAAGGAGCAGAGAGCAGGAGAGTCACAGGGTGAAACCGAGCATCATTCAGCCGGGGTCATTTCAGTTCTGGGGAGAGATGGAGCAGGGATGATAGAAATCTAAAAATTATCTGCTGAAGACAGAGGAAATCTGGAGTGTGTGTTTTCCTATCTTCTCTAGCTTTGAAAGAGAGAATGTGACCTGGGAACTCATTCCCCCACCATCGCCACCACTGCATGGTTCAGCTGCCTGAAGGATGAACATGGGACTCGAGGGCTGCATCTATAGCAAGTTATATCCATAAATAAAACAGCTCAATGCTCATCCACTGACCTGGAAGAGTGCTGGCCCATCTTAGCTCACTTCATGCAACTCATCAGCACTGCTGCTTGGTGTTGGCTGATCCCACCTTGTACATGGACATCACCCAGGAGGTGGTTTATTGGCACAGGGCAGTACCCTTCTAGGGCACAGTGAAGCAGGGAGGACCATGGTGGATCACTGGCCCTATCTATTTTCTTGATACAGATGTAATTAAGAAGAGCAGGTTCAACATGGCCATCTCCTCAAACCAGAGTATACTCCATAGCTCACATATTTGTGGTTAATAGGAAGCACAGGAGGACTGGTTAAAGAGTGGGGGATAGGAAATTCAAGTGTTCATTCAAAAAATACAGAGCTTTCTGCTCAAAACCTGAATCAGCGTCCATAACTTTGGTCAAAAGTAGATCAAGGGTATGTTTAGCCTCCTTTTAGGGCTGGGATGTAAATCTGACACACAAAGAGCTCCATCTGAGCAGGCCATGAGGTGCAGCTGGGTCATGCCAAAAAGTGAAGCGTATACTGGGAAGCACGCTGCCCCAGGAGGTGATGGTTGGGCTTCGTTAGCTTCTGCAGGGGGAAATCCTTTGCTTTAAGGCTGATGTTCAAGTTCGAGCTGAGCTCAGAAGCAGGCAGTGAACCCCCAGTACTGAGCCATGACTCTGAGGTTCTGCTTTGAGGCGGTCAGAGCAAGGACTTTCAGAACAACTGTGGGGTGATGCCAGGGGCGATGAAGGTTTCCTCCCTGTGAGTCTTTGTGTTGGTGCAATGCTGATGCTCCTGACCGTGAGGTTTCCATGCCAGACATGGAAAGGACTCAACTGAACCATATTGGTGGTTTTGCAGGGTAATGCAGGGAACGGTTTCCTAGGGGAAGGGATGATTTTTTATGCAATTACATCACACAAATTATATTTTTGGGCACTGAGAAAAAAAAAAAAAACAACAACAATAAAACAAGCAAAAAAAAACCACCAAAGAATTAATAGTAATATTAAAAAAAAAAGAAAACTAGCATGCTTTATCCACTAAATCTCATTCTTCTTTACTCCTGTATGGTGTGAAATTCTCAGAAACCCCGTTAAAATGAAAAGTATGGCTTTCATTGCTGTAATATGACAAGTGGTGTGACTCAGTATTTCCATCTTTCCCCAACAGAAACCAAGAAAGGAATCCATCTTCTCCTTCATTAGCCTGAAACAGGGCTGTGGCAGAACTGAGAGTGATAAGATCCAAGTGCATATGCTACATGGGTACTTCTGTGGATAGCTTGACTTACGGTAGACACAACATCCTAATTACAGCCCATTCTCAGTGCATTTTCCCTCCATCTGCCAGGCAGAAACCACTGGGAAGCCTGCAGGATTTTGCTCTCTGTCAGGCAGAGGGTCCTGCCACAAAACAAGCTTTTGAGAAGTCCACACTCAGTGTGACTCAGACTTAAGGAAGTGTTGTCTAGACAAGACCCCAGGTTTTTAAGCCACAGCTATGAGTGGGAGAAGTGAGAGAAGCCAAGCGGTGTCAGCAGCAGAGATGGACTGCAAAGCTACGGGGTGTCTGCAAGCGCTGGATTGCCCTGGTGCTCGCGTGGCATTTCCTTCACAGGGAAAACTCGGGCTCTACTGGGAGGGAACACGTCCTCGTACGTGCTGCCTGATAAGGATGCAGGCTTTTGGTCTGTGCTGTTCACTGAGCAGCTGGAGCGGTGGCTGGTGGTGGGTTTTGCTGGGATCCCTGTGGTGTGTCAGCCCCTCATGCAATCCATCCCTGTCTGTGTTCCCAGCAGCGCCAGCACTGTGTGTGGATGAGGCTTGGCTTTGGCAGGTGGTGCGAGGCATGATGAATGCAGGTTAAGGAGCAGTGGGGGTTATTAGCCTGACAGAGAAAATGTCATTTGTTTAAAAAATATTACTGGAATTAAGGAAGTTGCCTATAGGTTTTTCCTGCACCATCTCTGGACTCCTGTCGGTTTTTTTACTGGCAAGGAGAAACCCCCTTCGGCATAGAAAGCAAATGTGTCGGGCATTACAACATCTCTTCTTCTGAACAGGGGTTAACTGAGAAGAAAGAGTACCAATATTTGGATGATGAAGGGGAGGAAAAGATAAGCTCTAATATTTATGGGATCACTGGCTCACACCAGAGAAGGGACAAATCTGTGCCTACCCGAGGAAGTGGCTAACAAAGGGAACAGCTGGGCTAGGTCAGAAAATGCATTGTATGGGCTAAGTCATGCCTGCATGGCAAAAAGCAAGGTTAGGCTGCCTTTGGACTAGTTACACCATTTCTTACTGAGCAGCGTGTGTTCGCTGATGTTTAAAGGTGGTTAAACATCAGATAAAAGGATTGTGAAACTGAGCCTGTGTTGGTAATTCAGGGTTGGGACTAAGCTTTCAGCACCTTTTGAATTTTAGATAGCTGTTCAGATGAGGCTGGACAGAGGGAAATCTTTCTACTGTGCACAGTGTAAAAATAATAAAAATAATCAAAGCTTTGAAGTCCCATCTGGTGTTTCCTGCTTCTAAACTTCCCAGTTTGGGTAGGGGATTGGATTTTGTTTCATAAACTCCCAGTTGTAGTCAACTGAATGGAATTCTGTGATTTTACTTGGCCGAGTTTCCAAGCCAAGCCAACTGCTTTGTTCTGAAGAGCTGGAAAACTACTTGATCCAGCAAAGAACTGCCTTCTAGGTGTCGTCTCACTGCAGAGAATCCCTTTTCCTTCTGTGTAGGAGCAGACAGATGTATTACTGGGTTAACAAAAAATCACTTGAAACTTAGGCACAGTCACAAAAAAAAGTCTGTAAAGCAATGGTATCTCCTGAGCCAAGGAGTTTTTTGCTGCCAAATGCCTGCTATTTTGAAAATCTTTGAAGTTTTCAGAGAGATCCACTAGGATAACTTTAAATGCAAATGATTTTACACTGCAGGGATGTTGTAAAGGAGTACATGGTGTGGAGAAGTAATTACACGGGTCTTAATGTGAGTGGCTAACCATCTCAAGGTTAAAGAATCCACAGAGGTCATCTGACTTTATTCAGATTTATATTCCAGGGAAATTCATCTGACTTCAATTATTTTGTACATTGCCCCTAAAAAGGGAATATAATGTTCCTTCACTTCTCCCCCCATCCATCAATCTAAGATAATTTAATCTAATCTAGCCTAAGCTAAAATAATGAAGATAGACAGCCCTTTGGAACCAAACACATTTCATTCATATATAGCTGAAATAAAATCTTTTTTTTTTTTTTTTTTTTTTGAATTTCCCCATTGTGTTGAACAAGGCCTCAATTTTAGACATAACTCTGGTAGAAGCAGAATATAATCTAATCCCATGTATATCACAAAAACCTGAGTGTGAATGGAGAACGTGGTGCAACTTTTTCTGAGTCAAATACTGAAAAATCAAAATATTCCTAAATGTAATTCCAGAACCTGTCCCTTAGGCATTCATTGATACATTAGATGTCCTAACAGGAAACTCTCAAAAGATAATTTGGAATCATATTTTTTATTCTGCTACTTAGTATTATTACAGAGAATCTGCTGCCTGGGAGGGAAATACCCTTTCCTGTGCACTTTCCCTTCGAGGATCTCACCTGATGTCAGCACTGTAACAGAGCTGCACAGTGAGGATGTGCAGGGCTGAGGGACTGTCTGCCACAGGAAGAGGCAGTTTAATAATTTTATGCAGAAACTCTTATTTCCAGTTCCGAAAATCATTTTCAAGTTATCTCATGTCATTTTGGAAAAGGTTTAAGCTCAGCAGTAGTATACCATGCCCGCCCCAGGGCATCACTCACAAGTGATCACTCACTTGTGTAGGTGCAATTATCCCAGCCTAACTCATAACCTGAGCTGGGAAGTCAATCAAGAGGTCCCTGGTTATTAGGGGTGGGCTGGAGGAAGGCAACCTTTGAGTGGGAGGGAAGACAAGGTTAACTCGCTGGGGCTTGAGCAGGTAGAAATCCTCAGAACTCACACCACAGCGGACAAGGATTTCTGCAGGATCCCTTTCTCGACAAGAACAGCACCTTGGGTTGCCCCAGCTACCCTATCGCCCTAGGTTAGGTGGGATTAGGATTTAGTCTGTGCTCACAGCAGCAGGCCCACCCACACTTGTCTCCTGGTTCAGGCAGGGAGAAGTGAAGGGGTGGGAGGCACCGGGCAGGTGGTTGTGGATGAGATTCTGCTGCTTGTTCTCCAGGCATTGGTGGAGGGAGGTCTTGGTTTAGGGCCTGAGCAGGGTAAAAATGGGATGCTGCATGTGTGTGTGTTATAGAGCTCCGCTGGGTGTCTCTGTCCTGTGCACAGCTCTTGCCTGTGCTCGGGGACAGGTGCAGTGGGAGAGGAGCAGAAAGGCACCCTGTGATTCTGCACGGGTGGAAGCACACGCTGGACTCTGACCCTCATTTGGAGTTGCATCTAGTGGGGTAAATCTCTTGAATTTGCAAAGGTTGTCCCAGATTTGTATGCATGGACAAAGATTTGTGGTCCCCTTCCCCTGTATTTCATACGGAATCTCCTTGTGGAAGGTGAGGAATGAGAGAAAACCCCAAATCTTTGGCTTTTCAAGGAAAAGCCTGTGAGCTCTGCCTACCGTGAACCTTGTGAACTCCCAAACCACTTAGGAGGGTTTCCTGAACCCTCGAACTCCAGAAAGCTTTGCTGTGCCCAGTGCAAAGCCCTTGGTTTCTTGTCATCCCTTTTTTGTTACTTTTGCTCCCTTTTATTAGCAGAGAAGCCCAGCTGTACAATCTCTCCCATCTCAGCGTAATTGCATTAGACACTTGGAGGCCGGCGGATTGCCATTCAAGCTGGTATATAATGAATTTACTTGACATGCAGAGGTCCTTATGTCACAAAAGGTTTTCTCATTATATCTGAGCTTTTACTTGTTTATCGAGAGCCTCCGAACCCTCACCCTCTCTCCGCACAGCGCGCGGGAGGAGCGCAGCAGGAAGCTGTCTTTTAGTGCCATATTCATCAGAAAAGGCACAACCAGCTGTAACTTTTGCCCAGTTTTATTTACAGCTTGCTGGGGATAAGGATGGGGGAGTGGAGAAGCGAACCCCCCAGTGCTGAAGTTGTTTCCCTTGCTTCCACCAACTGCAGTGAACTAAGCTGGTGCACCCCAAAAGCCTCAATATTTCATGAACTGGAGCTGCTTGGGACACTGTTGTTTTTTTCTGTTGTTGTTGTTTGTTTGTTTGTTTGTTTGTTCTCTCATGAAGCAAACTGGGCAAAGGGGAATAAAGGCAAAATAGTGGAGGTGTTCACCCCAGAGGGCTCAGCCCATCTCCTTGTCCTAAATTCCATCTAGGGTTGCATGGAGCTGTTTGGATTTAAATCAACAGAGGCAGGGGAAGATGTTGCTGTAATGTCTGCTGTGAGGAGCCAGCATAGATGGGACAACGTGGGCTGGGGCATTACTTTTAGCTGGAAATGTAATATTCCCCATAACGTGACACTGCGCACCTGTTTTTTTTCTTTCCACCCCAGTAGGATTGCATGGTACTTGCACCCAGTGGGTGAAACACTGCCCTGGATGCATGGCCTTGGCCAATTCCCCTTGTTGAATCCCCTTGTTGAAGGGAGATCACAGCTGGTCTTATGAACTATTCTCAATAAACCCTGTGACATGGCTGGGTTGGAACCTTCCTCCTGTCCTTGCTGTGCCCTGCACACCGCTGCTTCAGCACACAGCACTTCTCAGTGTGCAATGACCTCGTGCCTTCACCCTTCACAAGGAGCCAACAGGCATCCGATCCCACAGCAACAGGCAGCGTTGTGCAAGGAGAGCCACAGGAAGGGTGCAATTCCCCATCCTGCTGCTGGTCCCGCTGCCCTCGAGAAAATGCCTGCCACTTGCACCGATCCCCAAAAAACTCTGCTGAAAGGCATGTGCATGTTTTAGCAGAGCACATACATGTTTCTGCAGAGCACACACACGTTTTTGCAGAGCACATGTTTTGCAGACTAGCTTTTCAGAGCCCCGTTTTCCTTCTCAGTCTTGCAGGGAAGCCCAGTGCCCCCCTCCGATGAGCCCCTGCCTGGGGCTGCCCAGGGCCGTGCCAGCACCTCCCTGCCTATCCCTGGGTGCTGCTGGGGCATGGGGCAGCGATGTGCTGCTGCTGCTGCTCCGAATGCGGGGGCTCCGGCCGGCTCCTTGCTGCAGCGAGGCTGGGATGGGAGCGATGTCTCACATGAATGAGATAAGAAAAGACAAAGCAAATGGGGAAGAAAGGAAGCTTGTAGCTTTTCAAGTTCAATGAGGCTTACCAGGCTTTCGGGGGCCTCTTCAAATCAGAGGCCGAGTTAAAAGAACATGCAGAATTCAAAGCCTGTCCTTTTCCAGGCCCTCTGTTGGCTTTGAAAATCCTCCCAATTCATGTTTCCTCTTGTCTCCCCCTCCCTCCGCCTGTGCCAGGACTTCCCCAAGCACACACGCAGCCCTGTGCGCCGTGCTTCCCCCAAAACCAGCCCTGGAGCAGGTGTATGGCCGTTTCCATGCCCTGGTCCTGAATGTGGGATGCATGCAAATGGCAGAGAGCAGTGGGCAGCATCGGAGCGGGACACAATGGTCCCCTTAATCCCTCGTCGCCCAGAGCTGTCTCTCACCCTAGCATAGCACTGCTTCAGAATGGGGTATGAACAGTTCCTCTTGCACTGCAGATATTTAAGAGTTTCGTGTGCTGGCAGCCACATATTTTGGAAAGTTGCAGTGATGGGGAGCACAAAGGCTGGGTCCTTGCATTCCCAGAATTACAGCAGGAGTCATCATTTTCTCGGAGGAATAGGGGTCTGCCAATGGGGAGCATGAAGGAAGGGCTGCAACCAATTTTAATGCCACTTTGTAAAATGGCTTTCACTGCAAAAGGACCTTCATCCATCTGAGGTGCTTTCAGAACTAAGGTCCAGTAATAAGCAGTGCTGTGTTCTGTAAAACGGGCTTGGATGGGACCCGTGTCTGGCTGCTCCAGGGCAGAGTGACACAGCTGCATGGCCTTGGGGACTTGAAGGGCTGGCTGCAAGTCGCATCTCTCCTCCCCTGGCCATGCACAAGGCCCTCCATAGTGTTCCTGTGACCCTGGGCATAGACCTAGGGTCACCCCTCCTTTCCTGAACAAGCCTTATAGAAAGGAGAAGGAAGAAATGTCTAACCCCCATCCCACAGCCTGCTTGCTGGCACCCAGCTGGGCGCTGTGAAACACTCCTGGGGGTTTTCTACCCTCTGCCCTGGACAGGTGGCAGCAGGGACATCCTGCACCGACACAGACCTCAGCACTGAAGGAGCAAAGGGGGCACAAGGCTCTGGGGCCAAAGCCCATCTGGTTAATGGCGGCTTGGGAAGGAAATATGATTTCTACTGTACTGCTGGGACCACAAACAACAAAGAGTTGCCACTTCTTATAAGAGTTGCCACTTGTTTTAATTTTTAAGCAGGTCTGTAAAACCATTTGTCAAGCACTGTGCCTCCAAAGACCTTGCAGAACGACAGGAAAATTTGCATGCCAGCCAGTGGCACTTTTTAGGATATTGTCAATGCAGTCAAGAACTGCTAGCTCCTTCCCTTCCCAGCCATTCACGGGAGCTGGATGGCCTGTGGGGCAAGGGAGAGCGATGTGACAATCACAGCCAGTCCCCAAAGCAAAGGGAGCACAGCAACCCCGTGCATGAATGCAGCTGAGCTCCGTCCCCTTTGCTGTGCAGCTCCATTGAGCACCAGGCAGCCTCTGCAGCGCGGCGGGACAGAGGTGGATTGTGCCCCGTGGGCTCAGCTGTCAGCAACCGGCCGGGAGGTGACGGATGCGGAGCAGCTCCTCCGCTGACATGAGCCGCAGAAGTGTCACTGACCTTGGGTGGCCCTTTGTCACTATTGTCTCAGCCCCTCTGAAAAGAAACGCTTGCTCTTGTCCTCCTCCAGGCTGGGAAAGTGATTATTATTATGTCCTGGCCTTTGGCTGATAGAAATATGTGCGCCTTTTGTTGCCCCTTTCTCTACCCCAAGTGCTTTCCCCCCTCTTTTTTACTATTCACACTTGGTGTGAGTCTGGTGTTCAATGAAGTGGTGGAGGTGGGGGGGTCCAGGCAGGGAGCAGTGCACCTCAGACCCATGGCCATTCCCCCCAGCTAGCCCCACAGTGCTGTGTACCTAGGTGCACTGAATACAGGAGATCATCTGGCCTCATCAAACTGCTGCTGCTCTTTTGCCTTACACCATTCATTTCTCTTTGGACCACCATAGAGTAAGCACAAATGATGGTTTAAATCTCACACATCCGGGTTTGCAGTGCTTCATCTCTGCCCTGCACTGCCTTTGCCATGGTGCCCCTCCCTGTCCAGCACACACACCAGTGACAAACTGGTCCTGAGGGCTTTAGATCTGTGACTGCCAAGGCATTACTGGGATTAGCAGCGTGCAGTACTGTGCATAATGCTCACCAGGAGTGCTACCAGGCCTGCCCCAGCTGCATGGCTCTTCAGGGTCACTCTGGAGCTGATGGCAGTGCAGAGGAACCCAGAGACACTCTCCCTGGTGCCAGCAGCATTTCCAAGCTGAGACAGACCAGAGGGGTATGCCAGCACTGCCCGCTAACGCTCCTGTTGAACAAAGTGTTAGTGCAGACTTCAAGGGCCACAAACCTCCTTGGAAAGGCAGTTTTCGTATGGGGACTGGTGCATGAAATGGGAATTAGTGGGAGCAGATCATCAGCTGGACAAGGGGGCCCTCGTTAAGGTCTGGGCTGTGGATCCCAATGACAGGGCCACGCTGGAGGAGGAGCAGTGGGGTGCTGCTGGCAGGACGGGCACACAGCTGGAGCATCCCAGCACTGCCAGTGCATAACGGCCACAGCTCGTTCCTCCTGGGCCGTAGTGCTGATGGGCTGAGTCAAGCCATGGCAACTGCATCGATTCTAACAGAGTTAAATTAAGCACTGTTTTTAGAACTGTGGTTCCTCATTTTACTCCCCATCTAACAAAGCTCCCATCTGGTGTCACTGCAGCATCAGGTGCAGTAGGGACAGCGTGTGAGGGACATATGAGGCCAGAGCCTTGCAGCCCCGGACAGTGGGGAGAAGCCCAACAAAAGCAGCCTGAGAAGAGCAACACGTTAAAAACAAATATTTTCAGCAAGTGATCTTGGCAAAGCACAAAGCAGGAGCAAGGCAAGGCATACAGATGTAGCTCACACATAATGGAGAATCACAGTGGCGAGCTGCGGGTGAATCACCAAAAGGCACCAAGAGAGCTGCCAAAACCCCAACCATGGGCCGTGCTTCATTGTCCTGACCCAGCGCTACATCCCCTTCCGTGAGGAGCAATTGCTGTGCTTGAAATTCCTTATTGCTAGGACCAAAGCCAGGGTTTTGAATATATCTTAGTGGTTCTAGCAGTTTTACTCATGTTTTAGTGCTTGGAGAAGGAATAGACGTTAATGCCAATATTCCTGATTTATACAAAGCAGGAGAAGGATTAGACTAAAATCTGAAAAGCAAGTGTCAGTGTCCTTCTCAAAACTTTTAAGTGGGGTCGGGGAAAGCAGTTTAGTGTAAGCAAAACTATGATTCATTTGGAGAAAATCTTCCTATGAGACATTTGGGATCCTCTGTCCCAGCTCCCTCAGCTGCAGGCTGCGAGGGGTTTGTGCTGTTTTACTGCTCCATGTGACAATCCTAGACCTGAACAGCTGGTCTACAGACCCCAAAAAATGCAAAATTAAGTCAGATGTCATTGACAGGCTGATCAGCAGTTGCTGGTGGTGAGCTGGCATCTGTAAAATAGCTGTAGATGTGAAAGAGACCTCGCGTGTGATGTCCCACCGCTGCAGTGGCCTTGTGGCATTGGCTGTGGTGTGCTTGCCAGAAATGGGGTCACACAGAGAGATTTGGGGTTTCACCTCTACTGCGGCAGGAACCAGGCAGGCTGTGGGTTGTCTCTTTGGGGTGGCTTTGTTTAAAGGGTGTGGACAGCTTGTCTGTACGAATGCAGCTGGCTTGCAGCAGATGGCTTGGATCCGCAGCTCATGTACACTCATCCAGGGGTTACAGACAACATCAGCTTTTCTGAGAGAAGGAGTGAAACTTGCCCTTTTCCTCCCCAAATTCTTTTGCGCTGTTCTGGTAGTTGTTGTTACCATTAACTGCAGTCAAGCCATCCTCAGGACTATTCACTGTACCACAGGGACCGTGCTCCCTTATTTCTTGGAGAGCATTAAAAAGCCACAGGGAAGTTTCTGAGAGAAAGCCTTGGCCTCAGGAACATGCCAGGAGGTGAAGTGATGCCAATGCACCACCAGTGGGGTGCGTGAACTCAGCACTTCCTTAAAGCTGCGGAGATAAAAGCCAGCAGCTTTTATCAGACCAGCCTGTGGATGCAGCTCTTCATTTACATGGAAGTTCGAATTTCCTTTCCCACAGTCTGGAGACAGATTTCCCTCCACTGCTGCAGTGACAATCTGGCCATAACCTCAGTGAAGTTCAGAGAAAGCGGTCATGAGGGTGAATGACTTCTGGAGGCTGGTTTGAACTTGTTTGGGTCTCTTGGGTCATGGAATTTGGATGCGGAGTGTTTGCTCCTGCTTTCTGTCAGAGCCTGGGAATGGCATTTGCTGGGGGTTTCCCTCATTCCATACCCTCCGTCCTTCCTCCACAGGCAGCAGCAGGGCTGGTTCCTTGCGGCAATGCTGAGCCCGTTGCTTGCTGCCAGCTCTTGGCTGCTTGGCAGCCACCACACCCTGAGTCTTGGCATGGCACCTGCTGGTAATGTCCCTGCTTTACTGTAACCTGCCCTCGCCACGGCTTGTCCAGCAGTCTGACCAGAAAGCAATCTGTCTGAACAGGGCTCCTTCTTTGCCCTGAGGAAAGCTGTTCTGGATCAAGGCTGGTGTTGTGATGCCCCAGAAGGAGCTTGCATCTGGCTGCCCGCGGTGCTCTGGTTCTGTGAATCACGGGGATCGTTTCCCTTCCAGGACTGTTGGTCTTTGCACTTAATATGACATTTTTTACAAGGGCTATAATAATGAGGAGAGCCAGAGATGCTGAGGAGCAGGCAGGTCATTCCTTGCAAGTGCCAGATGACATACAGTGTATTATTAGCAGGGCAATACACTTTTTGCAGAAACTGAGCAAGGTTTCTTATGAAACCCTTGAGCCTGATCTCCACCAGGCTAGCTCTTTTCTCATGTTTGTCAGTTCCAGTGAAGCAAAAATATTTCTACTTCCTTCTCTGTAATAAATTCAGATAGGGCTTGAGCTGACTGTAAGGTTAAAACAGAAAGACACTCCTCCTGTGACTTTGAAAGCAGCTGAAAACAGGGACAAGAGCAGATTGCCAGGCAATCAAACAGCCCCAAGGTAACCTGTGCTGGAAGTTTTGCTTTGGGCTCTTGCTAGTGCCCATCTTCTATTTCTTCTCACAGCGTCTGTGCTTTCTGCCAGATGGCTATTATTTTTTACAGGACTACAGACAATTATACCTGTCAAGGGCACGCCAGAGTAGTTAGCATTTATGGTGGCAGGCAGATTACCTTCTAAATGTTAATAGCAGACACAGACGTGGTAACTTTGCTGCTCAGACCCTCATCAGATGTCTGCTTTGCAACGCCAAAGGGATGCCGTGAGGTTCACAGGTGTACAACACTGTGCAGTACGTGTGCACATGGCCAGTGCTCACACACTTTGTCACCACGTGTGAGCAAAAACAGGGTCTCCAACCATTCAAACACGGCAAAGTTGTGCAAGAGTCAAGCCCAGAGATGTTCCCTTCTGCATGCTTCTCTGAACTGGAACACATCCACAGGTATCACGGTGTTGGGCATTTAGTATTTTGGGGTGATTTCTGCTGACATTACAGCCAAAATGGGGACCCATAAGGCTTCCATTTCCTGCAGCTACTTGCCTGTGTTTGAAGGCCAGTGGGTTTGGTTGGTTGTCAGGAGACTGGGAGAGGCAGCAGTGCACGAGGGCTGGACACAGGGGATGTGAGACATGGGTTATGCCCCCGGGGCTGCTGGTGAGTCTGGGCCCTCTCAGGCTTGGATCTCCCTGCTCAGATGCACACACATCAAAGCAGGAGCTGGCTCTTCATGTTTGTTTGATGGCACCTGGCACAACAGGGCTCAACCAACGCCTCCATGTGCAGCTGGGAGGAGAAAAATCCACAACCGATGCTGCTTGAAATGGCTCAGAGACATAAATTCATGCCAAACCCATCAATCTGTCCCAGCTTCACTGGAAAACATTCCTAGTTTTGTGATCCAGAACCACTGTTCAGACATAGAGCAGGTATTTGCTTTAGAGCCCTACACATCTGTACAGACCACGCCGTATCCGACAAGTCAAAGGGAGACCACAGTTGTCCCCTTGGGTTTGGGATCATAAAGGAAACAGAGGCTGAGGCTGAATAATGACAGCCCATGGTCCCAGGCAAGCTGACCCAAAGCTCACAACAAAATCCCTTGACTTTTCCTGCTGGGGTGCAGCCAGGCTGGACAGGGGATGTCAGGGGTTGCTCCAGGCTACTCTCTCTGCCTGGAGGGTTGTTGTGCAGACACGGGGCAGGATTTGTGGCTGTTGACCGTAGGGGAACAGCAGTGGTTAACAGCTGAGGCTGCTCTGATCCTTCCTGTTTATTCTTTCCAAGGACATCTGTCCTCCCCCAGCTAAAGGGGAAGGTAAAGCAGAAATGAAGGTTGTGCCAGACACTGTCTTTGGCAGANGACACTGTCTTTGGCAAAAAAAAAAAAAAAAAAAGAAATAAAAAAGAAAAAAGAAAAGAGAAAAAAAAACTGAGTGAAAAGACAAGTAGATAAAAATTTCTGTTCCTTCAGGTCTCCTATTTCTGCCCTTGATGTGTCAGACAAAGGGAGAGGTGAGGGGGGTTAGCAAACCCCGGGAGGGGGTCCCCAAAACACAATTTATCTGACACTAATTTGTTTAAAAGAATGAAGAGGTTCATTGCTGATTCCTACATGAGACTGCCTCCCTAAGCACAGGGAAATCCCAGTCCAAGGTCGGTGCTGAGCAAGCACTGCTCCAGCTGGGCCATATTCTGCTCTGCTTACACCAGCACAAGTGCAGGGTTGGGCCCACCTCACCCAGGAATCCTGGAGGACGGAAGGATGGGTTAGGCCAGCTGGTGGGAGCCAAGACCTGCTTTGAGCAAATAGGTGCAAGCATGTCTACGTTGTGTGGCTGTTTGCAGAGCGTCTGCTCTTTAAATGGGAATGCCACTTTCCCATGTGCATAGGGTAATGGAGGGTCAGGACTCTGACAAGGCTGTTGGGTGCTGTTGGGCTGGCAGATAAGCTGCTGAGCAGACAAACCAGCCATGGTTATTCACCAAAATCCAGCTCGGTGCACAGCTCTCCAGAGCATTTCTGGCCAGGAGAAGCTGATAATATCACATGGACGTGAATGATCATCTCAGGTGTTGCAGTGTCAGCGGGAATGCAGCATCATGATTACATCAATGGAGGGAGGGCCTCGGCCCTGCCAGCTGAGCTCCAGCCCAAGGGAGGAGGAGGCAGGGAAGGCTCCGAGGACTCCGGCATTCTCTCCAGGGAAATGCTATTAGTGCAAGACATGATGTTAAGACAATACATTAACTCATCCAAAGAAACAGCGACCTGCAGGAACAGTGACAGGAAGCCAAACAAAAATGTTTGCATAGAGTCCATCTGTCTGTTCGTCTGTCTGTCTCTGAAGAGACTAGTTTCAGTGTTAGTGATGAGTTACAAGGGCTTGTTTGTTCTTTAGAATTCTTCAGGGAAAAACTCTAATTTCCCAGATTCACTCCTCCAGCTTCTCCTCCACAGCTCTGTGCAGAGCCTGGCTTGCGCCCAGCAAACCAGGAGGACTCAGGACCAGGGCTGAACCTTTCAGGCCCAGGACATAACCACAGCTGGGGTTTTCCTTAGCATAAAAGTATGAGGTGGACCTCCTCCATCTTAAAACCCATCTGGAGAAGACAGCCTCACATCTCACCGTCATGCTGAGGCCCACCCAAGAGCCCACCGTGAGAGCCACCAGGCTCCTTCATTTGAGGTGCTGCAGGCTGCAGGCTGCTCTGATTCTGTGCATAAAGGCATGGGGTTCTCTTCACCAGCCATACCTTATGGGGGATGAGTGGGGTGCCTGGAACACAGCATTTCATTCAGCTTGATCTTGACCAAATATTTTTGATGGTGTCAGCCTCCCAGGACTACATAAAGACATGATAACCTGGGCTAGTGGCAAATGGGTCATTCATGGAGCACAGCAGGGTTTGCTTGAGGAGTAGAACACCTTTCACAACAAAGCTGGAAGGCTTTGGGAGTGTCCCTTGCTTTCCTGAAATCTGTGAACTTCCAAATTCATTGAAAATCGGGCAAATGACAAAAAATTCCAGTGGTTTGGGAAGCCTGGGATGCTTTGATATTTTAGCTGATACTCTCATTTTAATGGAAACATGGGGCTAGGCAGAGGCAGAGTTCAGCTTTTATTTCTCCAGGAAGGACATTTGGTATAGTCACCATGGGAGTCCTTCCAGATCAACATATAAAGTGGAATTTTAAATATAAGAGCCTACATCCAGAAAAATGCTGAAAGCTCCAAATCATTTTTGGAGCTGAAGTGAGCAGTCACAGTAGCTATGAGATACCATCTGCATCTATGTTAGAAGGGATTTTACTGTTTTGCTATTACAGGAGCTGGTTGAAGATATCTCACATTTTTGTACATTTCATCAAGGCTTTGAAATTCAAAATTTTGATAATAAAAATAACCTCATTCCTCAAAAGGCTGATTTTTTTTTTTTGGTCTTTCTATTTTTTAACACTTTTAGATTCAAAATAATGAATGATCAGGTAGAAAAACAATTAAGGAGGAATATCCAAGACCTGTTTGCCACTCCTCTCATGATTTCCCAGGGCTCTGCCCAGTGGCTTGCAGTCTGAGAAAGGCAGCACCCTGCTCCTTTGAACACGAAACCCTCGCTTTGCAGAAGGTGCCTGTGGCGATCCACTACAACCGCTTTTCTGGAAGTACGGAGCCACGCAGAAGAAAAGCCCTTTGAGGAGCAGCAGCACGTCCCGCCCTTTGCTGTGCTGCCAGGCTGTGTGACAGGACATGCAAACACTGGGAAGTTGCCGGGTGCAGGAGGTAACGCTGCTGGTCTGTAAGCTTTAACTTGCAAGAGCTCCATCCCCAGCGTAATTCCTCTCTAGCTGAAAAGACTTCTGCAAAACCTCAGCTGGAAAAGCAGACTGATCTCGCTCTGCCTGCAGATAATTCGCTCCGCTCATGGGTATTTTTCAAGCTCATGCACAGCTCTGGCAAACCAGCCTGCTCCTCTGCCGTAGTTAATGGAGCTGCACAACTTTACACGGCCCAAAGCACCCAGCCCAAAGAGCACAGCAGCTTCCAAAGGCAGGTGTTTCTCTCCCTCTCCTTGTGCTTGGTCTTACAACTTTGTTCACTAGGTGCAACTCACAGGGAAAATGCCTTTAAATTTCACACAGAGGCAGTGACATCTTGTCTGCAATGGTGCAAACAGCTGCTAGGTTGGCTTCCTGCAGTCATTCTATGGATCACTAAATGCAGTCAGCTGCACAGTTTGTACAAAGTGTCACACTGAGATCTGATTGTATTTTTCCCTTATTTTGAAAGGCTGGAGATGAATACGCCTATCCCCTGGGCATGAACCGCTCCAGGTGTGTGTGCAATTTGCTAACTCTTCTTTGCTTGACAAATTCATTGGGCACAAGCTAAATGCTGCGTCCCTTCCACAAAGCAGCGGCACCTGCACTCAGTCGGTATTTCTTGGGACACTTCATTTCAAAAAGGTGGTGTGGGGCTAGAGTGGTAGTTCAGAGCAAGTAGGTGAGATTAGTGGCCCAGAAATCCTCACCTGCAAGAATGGTTGAAGGTCCTGAAGATTTTTGTAGCGGACAAGAAAGAGCATGTGATTGTCCCCTAAAATAAAGGAAGGCCTTTGGAAAAGACGCTGCAAATCATCTATACCCTCTGTCCATGGAGGAGTGAAATCATGGCCTTAAATTTCAGCAAAGATCAAGATTAGAGTGTCAGGATAAGCACAAATGACAGCGAAGCAGTGGCTGGGTGCATGAGGACAGAAGGTGTCTGCCACTGATGGTGGCATTTACCCCACAGTGACGCAAACAACCACCTCCCTCGTTTCTGAAGCCCACAGCAGCCACACTCCAGCCTGGCTTTCTTGCACTGACCACGCTGCTGCTGTGGTTGCCCTTGCCATGTGTTCTTGTCAGAACAGGTCAGTGCTGCAGTGCGGGTAGAGAGTTTGTCTTCGCCCTAAAGAGCATTTTCATGGAAAGACACCTCATTTATCAGGAGGAGGGGTACCACCATTCACTCCACTTGTCATTTAACATCTGGTGCCAGGAGTGAAATCCAGGAGAAGAGGATTAATTTGTTAATGAGGGACACAGAGAAGTCCTGCTGTAGAGGGGGGCTGGAGCGGCGGCAGTGGGGAAGAGCTGTTCCACTGGCACTGGGATGAATGTGGCGATGGATGGATGCTGCTCAGAGTCACACAGTAAAGCATGTCTCAGAGACACCAGGGGTCTCCTAAAGGGATCATCATGATATATTTAAGATTGGATTTTTCAAAGTCACCTAAGGGTAATTTCTTTGGAGTTTTTAGTGTAATGGATTGATTTGCTTGGGGAGAAAAAAAAAAAATGGAAGAAACCAATCAGTTTTAAACAACGAAAAGAAGACAAACAGTCAGTGGTACTTTAAAAGCATTGGGAGCTACATATCCATTTTGAAGAGAAGGGCTGATTTTTGAGAGCTCAAAACAATGAAGCACCCAGCTCCATCACATTTCACAGGAATGGCAGCACCTAATTCCCTGTACTTAAAATTGAAACACAATGAGTTTCATGTCAGGCCAGTCCTCTGTGCAGAAGAGCACGTAAAAACATTTCCAGAGGATGTTTAGAGGCATAACACAGGGCTATAACAAGAAATACATGGCAATTTAACGTACAACCATAATTGTATTATACAGCCGTTATCGACAGCGCGACTGACACAATGTCCAATTACAAAGGGGGAAATGACATCTCTTGCAGCTTAACAGCTACACTGTTAAATATGGTCAGTCTGTGCCTTGGGAGAGTTATTAAAGTGGCAGAAATTAATGTTAAAATAATTGATTGGCATTTCCTTAAGATGCAATAATATTCCTGTAAATCTCCTTTAGATAAGAGGAATGGACCTGAGACATTAAAGGCCTTTTGGTATGTGTGCAGCGAGGGTGACTCTCAATGAATAATAAATGGCTCTAGGTGACTTGTTGCTACGGCTCTGATATTGCATGACATTAACTTTTAAGGCATGCCTTCAGAACTCAGAAACTTTATGGACTCCTGCATTTTATGATCTTGTAACCCTGAGTCCTTCGTGCTGGAGCCTTTCTGTTCCACCCCGTGATTACCAGGTGGCCGCTGGCACTGCTCCCCTGCCTGCACCTTTCTCTCCACATCAGCATCCCTAATCGATGTCGGTTTTACTAGGCTGGAATTGAACCACTTTAGACCATATTTCCTCAGACATAAAAAGTTATCTAGGGCTTTACTGTTCCTAAGTGATGTATGCACATTAGCTAATTAATTAATTTTGCTGAGTAGCATATTAATTTCTTTTAATTTCCTACTAGACTTGAAAGGTAGCATTTCCCTGAAACTAGTGTGGTGGTCTAGGGAAGGATTTGCAGACTCAGACTGTCAAAGTCAGCCTGGGAGTTTTGCTCTGAGTTGTGCAGCACACACAGATTCTTATCTTCACAAGTGCAGGGCAAATCCTTTCTGTCAACGAAACCATCACTCTGATCTAAAAGAGTCTTTTAATGCAAGTAAGTGGCCTAGGAGCTTACCCACTATTTCCAAAGATGCCTAAAGCCACCTGCAAAAGAGGATCGAGGCACCTCAGAGGAATTCAGACACCTAAGTCCAGCGTGGACCCCTGAACCCTCTGCTTGGCCCTGCCTGCTGGCTCCATAGATCCCTTTTCGCAGCTGGTGCAATCAGAGCTCTGTTCCCTGGCACGTACAGAGGTGCTTTGTTCCTCCCTGAAGACCAGCCTTACTCTGAAGCTTTCTAGCAAACTTTTCTTCCAGGCAGGTCCTCCCAAAAATTCAACCCAATGGGCTGTCTGAGGGCACATCCACCCCATCATGGGTATGCCTCCCTGTCCTTCTGTTTTTCCTTCCAGCAGGGAGCCCAGCCCACCAGGATGGATAGCTTCTGGAGCTGTGGGATGGGGACACCTCTGAGCTGTGACCACCACAGCTCACAACGCACGGAGGGAGATGGATGCTGCAGCTGAGTAGTTTGGGCACTCTTTTAGCCAATATTCTGCCATTGTTTTGGTCCAGAAAACAAACAAACAAACAAACAGATGTTTCTGTTTCAATGTCTGAAGGCTGAGCAAGGAATAATTCTCATAGCTGTCCAGTGAATGGACTGTGAAAAATAAACCCCAGACCTTGAACCCTGAAGGTGATAGTCAAGCTGGTCCCTTCTGAACTGGGGAAGCTGTACAACATGTATAATGTTTATAATAACATGACAGCTGCCATTCAGCTTGATTTATCAGCCCCTAGTGTGCCACTCAGAAGTGAAGGACATGCTCAGAGCTGTTTGCAACCCAAAAACTTTGTTCCTGAGCAGTTACAGAGCTGCAGTACAGATCTATCTTCCCCAGAATCTGGTTGCACCTAGTGCAGAGGCTTTTACACCAGTTTCATATATTTGTGCATGGGACAGGGACATGTAGTAGGTGTAAGCATTCCTGAGGATCACATCAATGTAACCTTCTGGAAATAGGCTGGGAATGGGCCAGACAGACACCAGAGAGGCTAAGAGCCACTGCTTCAGCCAAGGACAAGCACGGATCGATCATCAGCACCTTATGCTTTAACTTCCCTCTGGTGGGGTGGGATGGCCCTTCTGCATGGGCACGGCACGCTCCGGGGGGCAGGTTGCCCACCCCCTCACCACCCTGCTCCCAGGCTGCTGCAGTAGCCGTACTCTGCAGAAAGGCCACAGCCTGTCTGATTGGTGCATGACTTTGCACAAAGTGTCATGCCTGGGTGCTGCTCTGGCTCTTCCTCCCTGTCCAGCCCATGCCTCTTCCCGAGACCTACTAACGTCCCTTCGTCCTTGTCATTTGGACTGTGCTAGAAATGGTGCTGGGGATGACATTCCAATGCTGACCTTCCCCTTTTTATTCTCCCTTTCTTCTTTTTTAAGATTCCTCAGCAGCTCAGATCAGCTGTTTATAGTTAAAGGTTGTCAAACTCATTTAAGTTAGCAAGAACCGTCCCCTCTCTGACTGGGCTGGAAGAGGGCAATGCTCCCTCTTGTCTTCTCTGTGATGTTTTTAATTGCCTTCAGTTTACGAATGCTGAAAAAAAAAAAAAAAAAAAGAGGATCTGTAACTGATATATGCTCATAAAATTCCTTTAAAATAAA